>CAIGRP010031318.1:0-32918 GCA_903798385.1 Fraxinus cuspidata
TATATGTTGGTTAGTATTTTTATACTTAAATATTATTACTAACATCTACTACAAGGAAGCAACGTAACTAAAGGAAATGAAGTATCAACACTACCCAGAAAAACAGAAGGCATTAAATTGTAGAGAAAATGGAGTCCAACCTTGTTATTATCAGGCCAAGCATATCTGGGAGGTTCAGAATCCTTTGCAGAAACTTCCCTTACGTCCCCATATTTTGTGGCTGTGGCCGAGGCAACAATGCTTAGACCACGCCTCCCGGCCGGAGCGGAAAATATCCACGAATTGGTCGGATAATTACGCGAATGTTTCATGAATAACTTTCTCAATCGGGAATGCCCACCTGCAAAATGCAAAATTCACCTTAAATTCAAGAAAAGAAAAAGGTTGACAGGTAAAATTGAACTTTAAAATCATCTACGTACATTGCATAACAAAATGGGCATTGAAGGAAGTACAGTTGACAAGTGGTAACGTCGCCAATGGAGAAATTGTGCTTGCCATTACAAGTCGCCTACTTGAACGTCTAAAAACACGGTGATTCTAAGAATAATCACGAATTAAAAGAGTTAAGCATTTCTTAATCTGCAAATCAGTCAAATACAGAACAATTGACGAGCAAGCCCGGGGGAGAGTGGCGGAGGTGGCCGTGTGTGTTTTGGAGCGGGCATTAGTTGATGAGTTTTTGTGTGTGGCTGTGTTGATGAGTTTGTATGTGGCTGTGTTGGTTCCACGAGTTTGAATTTGGTAGGTATGTGTTAGCGGGTAATTTAGGCATGAATGGGTATTAAATGATTGGTAGCAACATATATGCATCAATATTAATACTATTCATCCACATATAGGTGATTGTAGATATATGTGGTGGTAGGATTGTTACTACAACGGTTCAATATAATGCATTCACATTTCAAGAATAATGTGATAGTCGCTCAACTGTTACATAGATTGATTTTAGATAAATAACATTTTTCTTAGGTTGATGCAATTTTTTGTCAATTGAGATGTTGATGTCAATTTCTATCATCTATCGATAAAATTAGCGGATTATGGTAGATGACCTTATGTGACTTTCCTCACACACGGAAACCAATAGAATGCGAGTATCTAACAAAATGTTTAACTCAATAGAAGTATACATAAATATAAGAGTTAAAAGCATGTTTGGCTGATTATTTATAAATATTCAAGGCACGTTTTACTTATTTCACTAGGATCATTTCTCTGTGATGTAGTTTTAAATGATAAGATCAATAAAGTGAATGTTATATCACATAATTAATCTTATCATTTCATTCCACGTTAACTATCGCATATAGATTGAGAACGAACCCTCGGTTGTTACTCTTCATAATTAGTTGATCATTCATAAACATACGCTGTGATTGTTTTTCTAAATATGTAAGTATATATGTAACAATTAGAGGTTTTTAACTAAAGAATGTTAAAACCATTTAGTATGATATATTTGTTTCTAAAATGTGATTGAAGGGAACACTAATTCAAAATGGATTATTAACATTGGAAATGGGTTGTGGGTAGTTCATATGAAGCAATTGATCCACAAGATATTGAAATGGATAGGAGGGAGTGTTTGAACTTGAAATCAATTCTATAACTTTTCTCAACCTCCGTCAACATATCTTGCACAAAAGAGAGGAAAATAGTGGCTGGAATACTTAAAATTTCGTGAGGAATAATGCACCAAAACTGAAAAAAGGCCTAGAACCATGTTTTTCCCAAGAAAACTCACAAAATTTGGTATTTAGATTGTGAATTATGATCTTCTTCCGTTGTGATCGAGATAAAAACATGATTGCACCAAAATTGCAAATTTTGGATTCTGTAAAAGCAAGGTAACTCAATCATGTAGATCTTGAAAATTTTTCTTTTCTAGTAAGAATTCTTGAACCGAGATTATGTTCAAGCATGCTTTAGTTTCTTTCAGCTCCTATTAAAGATATGGAAGGATTTCCATAGTTTCGTGATATCATAATATTTTCTGCATTTTTATTAATATTTATTTAGTAATATGGTTGTATAATAATATATGATGTTTTCTTTTTACAAGTGTTTATGTTATAACCCTATCAATAAGGATATTCCTTGGTAATATTTAGAAAAAAAAATTATACAATATTTATTTATTTCGATATATTGTCTCAATTGCAGTCATTTTATATTTCATAATGTTATCGTATTTAGTCAAGCCTGAAAAAAACATAAAATAAAAAAAACAATGTCCACTCTTTCATCATGTTACTAGAAATGAAATTTTTGTTATCTACCTATTTACAACCTTATTTAAGGTTTTCATAGCTTAACTCACATGTTTATAACCTTATTTTAAAATTTTTCAATTTTTTAAGTTGATCAGTTCTTAGCATTGTTTTGAAGGTTTTTTTATCGATCGATTCTTGACACCTGTCACTACTGTTATCTTTATCGACCAGTTCTCTACCTCGTTCCAAAGGTTTTCTTTTCATACACTGGTTCTTGTCATTTCCTAAGGTTACCTTTATTTTATCCATTACTACTTTAGTAGATTTCCTCATCAATTATCAATGTTTTGAAGTAGTGTCAAGATATGATCCATCCTATAGTCATTGGCCACTGCAAATGATTTAGTTTCCGAACTCAATTTGATTGTATTATATTAAAAAAGGTTGAACCCCAACTTAGAGGGCCCCCCACCGCCTCGTCCATAGAGCATTGTGGAGGAGATAAATCGTGGGATGTGCCTCAATATGCCAGGGTACAAGACCTGCCATACTGATACCCACAAAGAGTCTAATTTCATACCTTGTAAGAGGTAGGAATCGAACCCTCACAGTGCGGCTACCAACTTGGCAGAGACTACCTCACTTCTGTCCTTTACACCACTGAGCTATGCACCGGGGGGCTTGATTGTACTATATTGAATTTGAAGGATGATGTTAAAGATATGAAATCATTTTCATATTTTTCGTAATAACCTACTATTTTAGAAATCTTTATTATATTATGAAGTCACATCACATGTCAAAATCCACTAATTCATCTACAAAAATGTCACTTTTCACTAATATTGTCGTTTTTGAACATTTGTACGCTTTTGAAATCCACTAATTCATCTACAAAAATGTCACTTTTCACTAATATTGTCGTTTTTGAACATTTGTACCCTTTTGAAATCGAAAAATTCCTTACATGTTCTACATTAATTAGTGATTTGATACGATGAAAAAAAGGTACCAAAATTTGAACCCCCCTCCCCCGCCCCCCTGCCAAGATCGCCGTCACTTTCTTTTTCCTTTGTCTTTCTCCCTTCTCTACCTTCCTTGTCCCGACCTCATCCTCACAGCTGATAACTATCCCCTCGAGACTCGGTCTCTTTCTTTTTTCCTTCTCTTTCTCCCGTCTCTTTCTTCTATTTTATTAAAAAAAAAAATTGCAAGAAATTTGTACCTCCAAAAGCACTTTCGGCAAGAAATTTTTTCATTTTTCTCCCCATTTTGGAACACAATGTATGTTCATCTCCAATTGTACAAGGAACTAAGGGCCTGTTTGATAGCATTTGTTTTCCCTAGAACTAAGAATTTATTTTCCATTTTCTAGCTTTTGCCTTGTTTGGTGGGAGAAATTTTCCATGGAAATCATTTTCCCACTTTCCTTCGCACGTGCACTTTTTCTTGTTTTTTGATGAATTTCCTTTTCCACATTTAGGTGGGTTTTGGTTTTTTTGCCCTTTTTTCACAATTGGAAAAAATTCTAGATACAATTGTAAATAAAATTATCACTTTTATTGAAAATTTTCATGCAAAACAAAGCCAAACGAATGGTATTCGGTATGGTAATTTATTTTTCAATTTTTTTTATTGGAACAAATTCTAGACCCAATGGTAGAAAAATTATCACTTTAATGAGCAATTTTTATAAAAAAAGAAACCAAACAGACACCAAAAGAATTTCCACCACTTTGGTGGGAAAAAATTTTCCAAGTTATTTTTGACAATTGGAAAAAATTCTAAACATAATGATAAAAAAATTTATCACTTTTATTGACAATTTTCATGCAAAACAAAGCCAAACGAATGGTATTCGGTATGATAATTTTTTTCCTTTGGCATTTGGAACAAATTGTAGACCCAATGGTAAAACAAATTATGAGTTTAATGGACAACTTCCATGAAAACAAAGTCAACGGACATCAAACTTTCAACATTTTTTAGGTGAAAAATTATACCAATCAAATACAATTAATTACAATTCCCAATATAACAAATTCTAGACAATTCAATTCCCTAAAATTCATTTTCTTTTCACCCAAATTCTACATTTTTAATCAAATGGACCTTAAGGTTTTGTTCGATAATTTTTTATTTTATCTGAAAATATTGGATGTTTGCCAGAAAAAATTATTATTGTTTTAGAAAGATATGTTTTACCTCTAATGGGTGGTGAGTTTGATTGGAAATTAGAGTATACATTTGAATGTGGTTTATTGCCTCAAGAATTAAGTACGTGTTAGGGTTTCACTTGAAATTTTATGAGGGGTTTGCTTGGAAATAAGGGTTTGTTATTGTTTTTGTCACCGATTTTATCTTTTTTTCCAATTTATAAATTTTCAAAAAAAAAAAATAATAATTCTTTCTAGTCTATACCGTTCATGTGACGAGAACATCTATCAATCTCGACAAATGACTTCCCTTATTCTCAACGTTTGAATGGCATGAAATAAACTATCAAGAATGTAGTTGTATGTTTGACGTGATTAACTATTTGTTATACGAATTCACTATTCATTACATTTCACGTTGACATAGAGAATTTGATTATCATTTATTCGAGAAAAGGGTAGTTGCCTACAAAGCTCACTCCTTGCCCATCAAAATTTCATCAAAAGCTAGTAGGCCTTCGTACACTAGAATTGGTCGCAAGTAGGATTCGATTTGTGGAAGAACATTATGTTGCCATTAAAATTGAAGTAGTCGTAAATTTTTTAGAATTTGTATTTTGATGTGTGTTGTAACTTATTTTGTGGCTCATTAGGAATGGTTTTGTGGCACGTAAATACGACTTGTTTTGTACGAGATGGCCTTATTTTATATTTCCTTTTATTCCTCAAAAATTGTGAAGCAAGGTTTTGGTTCTTATTTTTGTGTCTTATACAAACTAAGAAAATTGAATCATGTTTATGTTAGGATTTAAATAAAATTTAAATCTCAAAAACTTGAAAACCTAATTAATTTATGGTCAATATCCTCCAGTCAAATCACCAAGAGGATTATTAAATGCAGAACATACCTTAATTCATTAGAAATGATTATTTAATGTTCGATCTTGATTCTGGATCTTGAATCTTGAATACTGCTCTTTTAATTCTCGAGTTCTTGTTTTTTACTTTAGCTTATTAATCCATAATCTTAGTTGTCTCGATTCTTTCTTCTTGATCCTTGATTTCCAGTTCTTGATTGTGGGTTTTGTATATTTCTCTTCAATATGTTTTCTCTTGATACTCTTATGTTAATGGGATGACACAAAGAATGAGAATAACAGATGAATTGAGGAACATAACCCTAATTATATTTCCATATGTAATCCGACCCATGATGAAATACAACATGGATCTAGTATCTACGCATATTTAGACCCACATTTTATTTAGATACCCAAATCTCATAACTTTAATTTTTTATTAGATTACTTTAATTGGGCTTAACTTTAAGATAGTTTTTATATATAATTAATTATTTATGTATGCCACATGACAAATTAAATTCTAACAATTTTCCACTGGACCACATATGTTACTTTACAAATATGCATAACCTATGACATCAAAACTTTAGCTAAAAGCATATCCGATTAATTTCGTCCATTAATTATGTTAATATAGGATCAAAAAGTTTTCGTTACAATTATCATAATTAAACCCATCAATTGTCACATATATCAATACAAATAAATGGCATAAATTAAGTATGGATGTGTAGTATGAAAATTACATGTAATATGATCCAAACATGCATGTTTCCAACTGGTCGTACCTTATTCTTTAATGAGATCAAACCAAAACTTTACTTAGAGTGAAACTGAACTGAATACAATATTTCTATAGAATAACCTACATATCTATAAATATAAGATGTGTTTGAATCAGACAATAGTCAAATACAAACTCCTAATAAATTTTTATATCGCGAAAAGGCCCTAGGTGGTAGCCTTTTAGTAAGCGGATTCACTATTATAGAGTTTGTCCTAATATGCTTTCTAAACCTGACCACTGTGATTCTTTTCTTAACAATAGAAACATAATGTCCAAAACTTTGACATCATCGAGCTTCTATTGGGATAATTAACTTTAAGATAGTTTTTATATATAATTAATTATTTATGTATGCCACATGACAAATTAAATTCTAACAATTTTCCACTGGACCACATATGTTACTTTACAAATATGCATAACCTATGACATCAAAACTTTTTCTATCATAGCTAAAAGCATATCCGATTAATTTCGTCCATTAATTATATTAATATAGGATCAAAAAGTTTTCGTTACAATTATCATAATTAAACCCATCAATTGTCACATATATCAATACAATTAAATGGCATAAATTAAGTATGGATGTGTAGTATGAAAATTACATGTAATATGATCCAAAGATGCATGTTTCCAACTGGTCCTACCTTATTCTTTAATGAGATCAAACCAAAACTTTACTTAGAGTGAAACTGAACTGAATACAATATTTCTATAGAATAACCTACATATCTATAAATATAAGATGTGTCTGAATCAGACAATAGTCAAATACAAACTCCTACTAAATTGTTATATCGTGAAAAGGCCCTAGGTGGTAGCCTTTTAGTAAGCGGATTCACTATTATAGAGTTTGTCCTAATATGCTTTCTAAACCTGACCACTGTGATTTCTTTTCTTAACAATAGGAACATAATGTCCAAAACTTTAACATCATCGAGCTTCTATTGGGATATAAGGTTGTTATTGTCACATAATAACTTGAGTGGTCTTTCAATTCCATCGAAAATGTGCAGTTCAACGACAAAATTCCACAGTCATATTCCATGATCAGAAATCAAAATATCGAATCATCTCCAATTGGTCTGATTTTCTACGTGAGATCGTGTAATCCTTAGTTCTGTATAGATACCGAAAAACACGATTGGCTGTAGGGATGACAAAAAAGCTAGGGGGCTCGAGCTTGACCCGAAAAAGCACTAGTCAAGCTCGGCTCGAGCTCGGTTCCACCGAGTCGAGGCTCGGGCTGAGCCCCATTTTGTGGCGTCAGCTCGAGCCCGGACCGACCCATGACTAAGTAATATAAAATATTAAAAAATACAGTTGCCCGCGTTGCAGGCATCTGTCTTTTTTACTTTTTATTTTTATTTTTTTAAGTTTAAATATTTTTATATATATTAATATTTAGTTATTATTTACAACACGTATAAATTGCACAAATTTTAAATACATTATAAAAAATTATAGATTTTTAACGAATTTAAAAAAACACGAGTCGACTCGGCTTGGGCTCGGCTCGACCAGCTAGGACTTGAGCCGAGCCTCATTTTTTTGGCCGAGCTTTTGCTCGGCTTGGCTCGGGCTCAAAAAATCTCTGACATTTTCGCTCAAGCTGAGCCCGAGCTTTGAGTTTCAGCTCGTGGCTCGACTCGACTTATTGACATGGCTAATTAGCTGCTTTCCAAATATTCATCCCAAAGTTATTTAAGTGTATGCCCAGCATTCCAACAATGAATGCTATATTCGGATGAATGTAAACATAAGCAAACATTAAACTCCCAACTGCTGAAGTACAGGAATTTTCTGTATTTTATTTTCTTTAAGCTTATCCTTAGGGTATTAATTGAGACTAAATTTGTTTCTCTTAGCAATAGGGGTATCACTAGGTTTACATTCCTGTATCCCAAATCTCTTAAAAATATTATCGATATAACTCTTTTGTAATAATCCAAACCCCTAGAACGATCCTAGTGTATCTGTATCCCTATCTCAAAAAAAGTCACCAAAATCTTTCATTTCAAAATTCCATGATAGTAACATATTAATTTCTTGCAATACGACTATATCATTACAAGCAAATAGTATATCATCGACATACAATACCAAAAATTATGCTTACTCCAACTAAACTTGTGATGTATGCAATAATCAATTATATTCATATAAAAATAAACTAGATAATAATTTGCATAATAGTCCTAAAAGAATCTTTCGTAGAAATTGGAGGGAAAGTCTTTTTAATGTCAATACCTTAATTTTGAATAAAATCATTTGCTACAAGATGAGTCTTATATTTCTCCACATCACCATTCGAGTCCCTCTTGATTTTAAATATCCATTTACAACCAATGAGCTCCACACATTCAGGTAATCGGATGAGTTCTAAAACGTCGTTGTCTTTCATGGACTTTATCACTTTATTCATGGCATCAGTCAACCTTTAAGAATTATTCATTTACATGGCTTTATGAAAGTTGATTGATCAAATCTTCTTCCATCAATCCAATGATATCCTTATATTTTTGGAAAAAGACTATAAAGTCATCTGGAATTGGTTTTCTCATTTCTTTAGTGGATTTCCTTAATGACATTTGTTGTTGAGTTTGTACTTTTGGAACAATAACCTGATTATATATAAGGAATTTTGTAATATTATCTTGATTCGAAATTGCTTTTTGAACAAAATCTGAAGCAAGAATTTGTCCCTGATCCTGATTATTATCAATTGCAATAGAAGAAATATACACATATCCTTCTTCAAAAACAAAATCATTAACCTTAAAACCTTATCTCACCCCCACAAACTCTACATCCTCAAAAAATCTAACATTTCCGGTTTCAAAAAAAATTGACCTAATAGTGAGATTTTTAAAAATTTGCAACCGCTTAATAGTTGTTTTACTTGAAAATTTATTGAGAATTTAAGCAGAGTCTTTAGTGCTTCTTCATATAGAGATTCTAGAAAGGTGAAATGACTAATCATACTCCTTACCATATCCTTAAGTGCAATGCTTCACCTCTTAGTAACACCATTCATGCAAGGGGACCCTAACATGGTTTATTGTGGGACAATTCCACATTCCTCTAAGAATTTAGCAAAAAACCCTGGACATTATTTTCCTGATTCGTTATATTTGTCATAGTATTCACATCCACAGCTAGATCTGACGTGTTTTATTCTTTTGTTAAGTTGATTTTCAACCTCAGTCTTACAAGCTTTGAACATGTCCGGTGATTGAAATTTCTAATGAATGAGAAACGAGTAGCCATAACTAGAAAAATCTTATATACACGTAATAAATGATTGTTGACCAGTCTAAGAATTCTAATGAAATGGCCAACATATATCCATATGAATTAGTTCTAAGACGTCCGAAATTCTATTGAAACATAATCTCTTTATATTTGTTTATTTCCCCTTAATGTAATTAATACAAACACTTAATTCTAAAAAATTATGGAAAACAAGAATCCTTTCTGACACGAGCTTTTCCATACAAGAAATTAAAGAGAACAAGAAATTTCCTAAACATTTGTGTCATAATGAAGCAAAATTCTTATAGGTTAATTTACGTTTAATGCCACGTGAATTTACAAGCAATGTTTCTTTATAAGAGGTAATCTTATTAAGAAAATATATGTTATTATTACCAGATAAAAAACTGGTACTCACAATAATTAAATTAAGAAGAAGATTCAACTGACTATTTCTAGTTGAACAAAAGTAACCGAATTTTTCAGATGTAGAAACATAAACCGTGTTTCATCTGAAAGACGATACCGCAAATGTCTATTTCAAATTCAAATAATAACCCGTTCTTAAAGACAACCTAAAATAATAACCAATTTTAACTGTTTAGGCAACCAATTTTAACTGATTTGCCATTGCTCACATAGATGAATCTTTCAGCATCAATTCCTTTCGACTGATCAAGCAACCCCACATAAACACACTTATATGAGTAGTGGCACCGAAATTTATCCTCCAAGTATATTTAGGTATTGAAACTAAATTAAAAATTAACCTCAAAACAAACCAAAGTGGGAAGTGTACCTTTCTTTGCATGCCAAACGTGTTATTTAATACAGTGCATTTTCATGTATCCCAATTTTTTACAAAAGTAATAGTCAGATGATTTACCCCTTTTCAAGTTTTTGTTGTTTCTTTTGACCTGAACTAAATATAGCTTCTTTTACTTGTCAAGTGAGTACTTTCAGTTTTCTCTTGCTTTAACATTTCTTCTTGCACTCAATATGAAATAAGCTCATTAAGAGTCCACTTCCTCTTTTGACAGTCGTAATCGACCTTAAATTAACTGAATTGTGCAGGAATAGAAATGAAAACTAAATGCATGAATAAGTCATCGGATAGCTCAAACTATAATGTTTTTTTTAGTTTTGAAACAAGATGATACATATCCATGATGTATTCTCTAGCCTTATATTTTAATGAAACCAAATTCATGCGAAGCGTAGTAGTTTCGGCCTTATTGCCTTTTGTAAAGCGTTATTTTTTTAATTTCTTAAGAAATTCTTTGGCAATAGTTACCTTATCCAACATAGTGCCCCTGAATACTGCTAGAATTCTATACTTCATGATCATAAAGACTTATACGGTTTGAACGATCCCACTTATCCCATTTTTATTAACAAATTCTTATCTATAAAAGAAATGCTAGTTCAACCTTTAATGCAAGATATAGATCCATGCCACCAAGAACGATACAAACGTTCTCTTTCCAACCCTTAAACTTTTGTTCAAACATAGGAATTGAATTAATGTTAGCCGATATTGCAAAAGTGGATGGATTAATTGAATAGAAAACTTAAACATAATTAACATGTTCACATGAGAATCTATATTGAGCAATCAATAAATTCAAATAATTGTGAGTTTTATCACAAGAGACCAGGTACATCATTGACATTTAGTTTTTGAACAGAAATATATTATAAGTGGTACTTTTGGTGTAATAACGAAATATTGACAATAAACTTTGTCAAACATTAAGTCTATATTTGGCCGACTTAATGTTCATATAAAAAAAACCTTTAAATTGTCACATATTTATTATCATAAGTGTGCAAATAACTCAGCCAAGTATTGACATTCATTTGGGTCGGTCAATACCCGCATTAACTATGTGCACACAACCTTTATAATATTTCAAATAAATTAATTTAGACAAGAGAGGTTACTTTGGTAACATATTACTTTAATTAATTTATTTTAGAAAATTAGTAATCCGAAAGAAACTTTAAATACCAAGATTTGAAATTGATTGCTCTTTAATCCTTATCTTTTATTTTTATTTTTATTTTTTTGTTTTGACAAAAATATTATAAAACAGCAAGCCGGCGCCACAGAGCCAGAAAACAGGCGTTGGCACGCTACAGTGCTAAGGTGCTGGATAAATAGATTCTTTAATGCTTGATCTTAGTTTGGATCTTGAATCTTGAATATTGTTCTCTTAATTATTGAGTTCTTGTTCTTGACTTTGGTATTTTGATCCATAATCTTGAGTATCTTGATTCCTTCTTCTTGATTGTTGATTTTCTGATCTTGATTGTGGGTTTTGGAATGAGAATCGCCTATGAATTGGCACATTATGAAATACAACCTTAATGGACCCAGTCTCTACACATACTTAGGCCCACACATAATCCATAACTTTAATTCTTTATTTAATCACTTTAATTAAACTTAACTTTAAGATAGTTTTTATACATAATTAATTACATATGTAGGCTCACATGACAAATTAAATTCCTAACAATTTAATTTGCAAGCCGTATACTACACAAACTTGGCAAATTGGAGATAAAGCATCAGCTCTTACTATCAGGCCTACATTATTTCGAAGGACATTTGTAAATAAACGGCTTTTGTAATATTAAATACCCAACAAATACATACACAAATATCATAAAACAAGGTTGATTTAGTAAATCTAAATGAATTACAAAGTCTAGACATCAAAATAGTCACACTACTGAATCAAATTGTCCATCATGCGACACGGTGAATCTCAAATATTCACTCATATGTGAACATTAGTTTTATGAAATAATTACCAAGCCTTTCTGAAATCCTAGAATTTATTTTATTCAAAACACTGATAATTCTTGAAAAGAATCAAGACCTTGGATTTTGGAATTAATTTGATGTAATGAATTAAGGGTTTCGTACTTTGACCGTGGTGTTATTCAAATTTTACAATTCTTTGTTTTTTGGCATGATTAAGTTATAGTGGATTGAGATTGTTGTTGATGTGTATTGTAACTTGTGTATTGAGTTTTGGATCAAGATTTGATGCATGAGTGATTGGGGACTAACAAGAGGTGGTGGCTTATTTTTTGGACGGTGTGAGTTGTTGGGTTTTTTATGGGATGAAAACCAAAATTTGCGGTGTGGGTCGTTGACGTTGGGCAGTAGACGACACCATTTTGCTATTTTATTTATTTATTTTTTTTTTTGTTAAAACGAAAGAAAAATAAACATAAAAGATAAGAGGCAATCAATTTCAAATCTTGCTACTTAAAATTTCTTTCAGATTATTAATTTTTTTAAAATAGATTAATTGAAACAACATATTACCAAAGCAATATCTCTTGTCTAAATTGATTTATTTGGAATACTAGAATTGTTATATATACGTAATTCATGGGGGCATTGACCAGCCCAAAGGAATGTCGATATTTGATCGAATTATTTATACAACTATGGTAATAAATATGTGACAATTATAAAGTTTTTTATGTGAACATTGAGTCACTTCAAATATAAATATAATGTTTGACATGGTTTATTATCAATATTTAATTGCACCAAGAGTACCATCTACAAGTTGATATTTCTATCAAAAGACTAAATAACAATGTTGTGTTCGGTTTCTTATAATGAGGATTACCATTATTTGAATTTGTTGATTTTCTAATTGGGATTCCTATGTAAACATTTCAAGTTTAAGTTCTATATTCAATTAATTCATCATCTTCTACAATATGTGCCAACATCAACTCAATTCCTATGCTAGAATCATATTTTATGAACTCGAAAGAGAATGTTTAGATCATTCTTGACTGCATGGATCTAGAACTAACGTTAAGGGCTGAACCACACACTACTCTTGCGGATAAGATTTTTGCTTTTGAAAATGGGATTTAGATAAGTAGAATCGTTTAAACTCCATAAGTCTTATGATCACGAAAAAAGGAATTCTAGTAACAATTAGGGATGCTCTGTCCAATAAGATAACTATTACCAAGAAATTTTTTGACGAAATTGAAAAACTTTTTATGTAAAACGATAAGGTCGAAACTACTATGCTTCTGGTTAACTTAGTTTCACTAAAGTATAGAGGTAAAAAAATATATATATACGGGAATACATAATAGAGATATCATCTTGCTTCAAAACTAAAGCTATTAAAGTTTGAGGTGTCTAATGACTTGCTCATGCATTTGATTTTGATTTCTATTTCTTAATTCAGCTAATTTAAAGATAGTTACAACTATGAAAATGGGGTATGGATTTTTAATAAGCTCATTTCATATTATGTGCAAAAAGAAATGTTAACGCAAGAGAGAACTGAAAGTGTTCACTTGACAAGTGCCTCTAAGGACAAGTTAAAGAATAAGGAAGCTGCATCTGGTTCAGCTCAAAAGAAACTGCAAAAGCCTGAAAATGATAAATCATTTTGCTGTTACTTTTGTAAAAATCTGGGACACATAAAAATGGACTATACTAGATACCACACTTGACTATAAAGGAAATTACAATTCTCACTTTGGTTTGTTCTGAGTTAAATTTAGTTTCAGTATATAAACTCACTTGGTGGATAAATTCTGATTCTACTACTCATATAAGTGTATCTATGCGGGGTTACCTGAACAGCCAAAAGCCAATGGATGCTGAAAGATTTATTTATGTGGTCGATGGTAAATCTGTTAAAATTGAGTTTATAGGAACTTTTAGGTTAACATTAAATTGGTTATTATTTACATTTGAAAGAGATATTTGCGATACCGTCTTTTAGATGGAATTTGATTTCTATTTCTAAATTGGACAAATTCGATTACTCTTGTTCAATTGGAAATAGTCAGTTTAGTATTTTTCTTAATTAAGTTCCGATTCTTTATCTGGTGATGATAACCTATATTTACTAAATTCAGTTGTCTCCTCTAATAAAATCTTGCATGTGAATTCATGTGGTATTAAATGTAAATTAACCAATAAGAATTTCGCTTCATTATGGCACAAGTGCTGAGGTCACATCTCTCAAAAGAGAATGAAAAAGCTTGTGTTAGAAAAAATTATTGATCCCCTTGATTTTTCAAACTTACGAATTTGTGTTAATTGCATTAAGGGAGAAAACAAACATAAAGAAACTGGGTGACCATAGGACTTCGACGTCTTAGAACTAACTCATACGGATATATACGGGCTATTCCCTTCTGGAAATGGTCTACAATAATTTATTATGTTCATATATGAATTTTTCTCATCATGGCTACCTATATCTCATTCATGAAAAATCCTAATCATTGGACATGTTCAAGGCATATAAGGCTAAAGCTGAAAATCAACTTGCAAAAGAATAAAATACATCAGATCTAAGCTTAATGATGACTACTATGGCAGATATGAAGGATTGAGAGAACAACGTCCAGGGCCTTTCACTAAATTCCTAGAGGAATGTGGAATCATCCTACTGTACACCATGCCGAATCATCTAGCATGAATGGTGTCGCTGATAGACGAAATATAACATTTAAGGATATGCTAAGTAGCATGATTAGTCATTCCACCTTACCATAATCTCTCTAGAGAAGAGCACTAAAGACTACAGTTAGGATGGCAAAAAACTCGTTCAAGCCAATACTCGTGGGGCCAGCCCTTAATGGAATGAAGATTACCCACCTAATTTGGTAAATGGGGTGGGGTCATTGCCCAGAAGCTGGTATGTGGTGGGTATGAGAAACATAGTCCCCTCTCTGCTACCCACCCCCATTTAAAGTTAATTTTAAATTTAAATTTGTTATCAAACAAAGATAAAAGATTCATCATCATTTTTTTAAGAGAACATAAGTTATTCTTAACAAATTGGAACAAAAGTAATAATATTTATTAACTAAAGGTATAAATAAATAATAAATAAAAAGAAAAAATAAATGGGGCAAGGAACCACCACGCTCTGCGCCACTGTGATCCCGCCCCAAACATGATCAGTCCCGCTTTAACCGGGTATGAGGATAGGGGTAAGATGACAAAAATACTCGACGAGACAGGGGTGAAAATAGTCAACCCATCACATGTCCGTCCAGTTGCCATTCATAGACTGCAGTGTAAATTATCAATAAAGTTCTAAGTAAATCAACTATTAAGGGGATATAAAATTTTAAGATCTCACTACCTGGTCAATTTTCAAAATGGAAAATGCACGATTCTTTGAGAATGTGGAGTTTGCAGGGTGATAAAATTTTAAAGTTAAGAGTTTTGTCTTTAAGGAATAATATGTGTATATCTCTTTTTGAGTAATTGACAACGATCAGAACCAATGACAAATTCTTGCTCTAGGTCTTATTAAAAAAGCAATTTTATCAATACAATATTACAAAACACCCTATACACAATCAAGAGATTGTTTCAAAAAAAAAAAACTCAACAACCTGAAGACCAAATGGCATTAAAGATATCCACTAGAGAAAGGAGAAAAGTAATTTCGGATGACTTTATAGTCTTTCTCCAAGAAAATAAGGATGACATTGGATTGGTGGAAGAAGATCTAATCAACTTTCTTCAAGTAATACAAATGAATAATTTTCAATGGTGAATTGATGTCGTGAATTAAAGATAAAGTCCATGAAAAATATTGATGTTGGGGTACTCATCACATTGCCTAAAGGTGCAAAATCCATTGGTTGTAAAGTGGATATTTAAAACCAATAGGCATTTGAAGCGTGATGCGGAGAGATATAAAACTTGTATTTTTGCAAATACATTACTCTAATAGAAGGCACTGACTTTAAAGAGACTTTTCTCTAATTTCTACGAAATACTCTTTTAGGGCTATTATGGTACTTGTGACATATTTTGATCTTGAGCTATATCAGATGGTTTACAAGTTAAAAAAATCCATATATGAGCGTAAGTAGACTTCCTGTCAATGGTATCACAAATTTCATTAAAACATTATCTCGTTTGATTTTGAGATAAATCTATTTAATGATTGTGTATAGCACAAGTTAAGTGGAAGTAAACATATTTTCTTGGTATTGTACGTCGATGATAGATTGATTACCTGCAATGATATATGCTTATTGTAAGAAATCAAGAGATTTGTGTCATGAAATTTTGAAATGAAAGATCTCCGTAATATTTTTTGTGTTAGGGATACAGATACATCTTGATCTTTTTCAGGGTATCTTTAGATTATCACAAAAGAGCTATATCGATAAGGTGTTTAACATATTTGGGATTCATGAATCTAACCAACGGATACCCCTTTTGCTAATGAAGACAAGTTTAATCTCAAATCAATATCATAATGATAAACTTAAAGAAAATGAAATATAGAAAATTCTTTGTGCTTCAACAGTTGGGAGTTTAATGTATACTTAGGTTTGCACACATTCGGATATAGCATTCATTGTTGAATTGTTGGACATATATTTAAGTAACTTAGGGATGGATATTTTGAAAGCAGCTAAGCGGATTTTCTGGTATTTATAAAGAACTAAAGATTACATAATCACATACAGGAAATCAAACCAGTTGAGTATCATTGGATATTTGATAATAGAATATGACTGAGGAATTTCATCGCTGGGCTACACATTCTTGATGGCATTGAAAGACCACTTAAGTTATTTTGTGACAATAAGATAGCAATCTTGTATTCCAACAGGAGCTCAATGATGTCAAAGTTTATAGATATTAAGTTCTTAGTTGCTAAGGAAAGAGTTTAGAGTGGTCAAGTTTCTATAGAGCATATTAGGACAAACTCCATGATTGCGGATACTATAAGAGTACCACCTAGGGTCTTTCATAAGTATATTGCTCATATGAGTGTTGCAACTTTTGAAGATATGGTAGTTTGTATTTAGATGATGTTTGTTTTAGTCACATATTTTTTATCCATGGATATTCAATTTATTTAAAAAATAAAGTAATCTGCTCAATTTCACTCTTATTAAAGTTTTTGTTTTGATCTCATTAAAGAATAATGCGTGATTAGTTGGAAATTAGCATGTTTGGATCACATTACATGTAATTTTCATGCTACACATCCATATTTGATCTATGTCATTTGATTAAGTTGATATATGTAATTATTAATGAGTTTAGTTATGATACTTATAACGAAGACTGTTTTGATCATATATTGATATAATTAACAGATGAAGTTGTTTGTAAATGCTTTTGGTTATATAGAAAAATTTTGACATCATAAGATTATACATATTTATAAGGTAACTATTGGTTTGCGGCCCAAATTCATCTAGGATTTTCATGGTTCGGTATATAAGGCCTTGAAGACGTCTAAAAAGGTTCAAGGAGTAAAAAGGGAATGACGGTTCTAGCGATTACTAGCTGGACCCTGGAGCGGCGAGACTGAGTTTTCAGTAGAGACCTGCTTCCCGCCACTCGAGCTGCATGCTTGGTTCTCACCTAGCGCGAGCTTAGTGCTCAAGTGTCGTGGTTGTTCGGGATTTTTCTTGTTATGTCATTCCATGCAGTTTTTGACCTAGTTTCTATCTTTAGAGCTATTATTAGATTTTGATGTGTACCCTTATAAATAATTTACTCTTCTTTACAAGTTAATTTATTTTTTAAAGTTAGAATTGTGTAGAAATACAATATTTTTGTAATTTCTCTCTCCATTAGAGTTGAATAAAATCTCCAATTTCTTTGCCAAATTAAATTCTTATTTCTTGTGTTCTTGTTACTATGATTATTGTTTCATATTATGTCGTATAACCTCGTCAGTTCCTAAAAAGTGGTATCAGAGCTTTGGTTTGACTCGTTCAAGGTTTATTGTTCTTCATGAAAATCATGAAGTATGATATTTCACTTAATAGATCGCAGCATAATATTCTCGTTGTGGCGTGTGAAAATGTTTAGATGATTTTGGATGATGCATTGTTGGGATTTGACAAGATACTTACAATTTGAACAATGGAGGATAAACAATGTAAGTATCAAAGGTATTTCCACAAAATTATCTTCATTTTTCGAATAATATTCTTCCAGATGTTTTGAAAGAGAAAACTGCAACTGCTTTATAATTGAAGTTAGAGCAATTGTGCATAACTAAGAGTCTAACTAGAAAATTGTAGCAGAAGCAGAGATTTTATTCTCATTGCATGATAAAAAGTGGATATTTAGAATATCACCTGGCTGTTTTGAAAGAAATTATCGTGTGAAAATGTTTAGATGATTTTGGATGATGCATTGTTGGGATTTGACAAGATACTTACAATTTGAACAATGGAGGATAAACAATGTAAGTATCAAAGGTATTTTCACAAAATTATCTTCATCTTTCGAATAATATTCTTTCAGATGTTTTGAAGGAGAAAACTGCAACTGCTTTATAATTGAAGTTAGAGCAATTGTGCATAACTAAGAGTCTAACTAGCAAATTGTAGCAGAAGCAGATATTTTAATCTCATCGCATGATAAAAAGTGGATATTTAGAATATCACCTGGCTGTTTTGAAAGAAATTATGCTGATTTCGAGACTTTGGAGGTTAAGTATTACGAAAAAGATTTTGCCTTAATTCTTTTGTATTCATTGCCTACTTCGTTTATGTCATTTAGAGACACAATTTTATACAGTCATAATACTCTCACCATTGAAGATGTGTACAATACTTTATTTTCAAATGAGAAGATAAACATTTGATTGGATATAAGGCTAGAGATGGAGAAGGCCTTGTTATTCACGGTGGTCACGGAAGGGGCCGGTCGAAGTCTAAATCAAGTTTGTTTTATTGCAAGAAAAAAAGGCACATCAGGGTAGTTCAAGACGAATTGTAACAAATTGTATACTAAAGGAAAATTGGTTGCAAATCAAAAGGGAATGCAATCAAATACGTCAAACAAAGCCAATGTTGCAGTGGACTATTCGAGTGATGGGGATCTTTGAGCTATTTCTGATGGTGAATCTAAACCTGACAAGAATTTGATTCTGGAGTTAGCTTGTGTTTTTTGTATGTGTCCCAATTGGGATTGTTTGCAACATATGAAATAGGTTTGAAAGGTGTCGTGGTCATGAAAAACAACGTACTTGTCGGGTAACTCGTGTTGGTAGAGTCAAACTTAAACTGTTGAATGAGACATTTAGAACGCTTGATCACGTTCAACATGTTCCAAATTTATAGAAAAATATCATCTTATTGGCTACTTTTGATTCAAAAGAGTACGAGTTTATTAGTGGAAGTGGAGTTTTGAAGGTTTGCAAAGGTGTCTGAGTTGTAATTAAGGGGCGAAAAAGGTTCCAGTTATATATCTTGCAAGGTCGTAAGGAATCGTTCAAGAACAATCAGCAAAATTTTAATATTCAGTTTGGTACAGTATCGTTGGGAATTAGTTTGGAGTCTGTATCAAAAAATATATCTTTGTTGAGTTCAGAGGATATGGGTAATGCCACTTTGCCACATCACATGTGGGCCTAGGGATAGGCCCAGTGGAAATAGGTACGTAGAAATTGATTTTATTACACATGTTTCAAGTGTATTTGAAGGTATTCAGTCTTGCAATGGCCTTCTACAAAAGTATTTAGTATTGATTCTGTTTCAGAGTGTGTTTCGACCCTGTTTGGTAAATTTTAAATCATTCGTGATTTTTGGGAACTTAAGGTAATTCCGTGGTCATTTATCGTAGTTGAATATTATGGAAGAGGTGGAGAATTTTTAGTTCGTTAGAGAAGTTAGTTTGGTTCATGTTGAAGAGTTCAGTTCATTCCTTGCAATTGAGTTTTTTTCAGGTGGAGAAATTCTGAAACTTCATTCATTGCAGTGGAATTTTTATCAAGGTGGAGATTGTTAGGTTTGTGTCCCAAATTCAACTAGGGTTTGCATAGTTTTGTGTATTGGGCCTTGAAGATGTTTAAATAGGATCCAGAAGGAAAAAGGGATTTACGGCGCTAGCTGACCCTCGAGCGACGGTACAGTTTTCAGCAGGGGCCTACCACTCGCCTACTGTGAGCTTAGCGCTTGAGCGCCGCGACTGTTCAAGATTTTCCTTGTTTTTTTTTTTTTTATTTCACACTTTTTTTTTTACATTGTTTCCATCTTTAGGTCTATTATAAGGGTTTAACATGTACCCTTATAAATAGTAAACTCTTCTTTACAAGTAAATTTATTATTGAAAATAAGAATTGTATAGAAACACAATATTTCTGTAATTTCTAGCTCTATTATAGTCGAATAAAATCTCTAATTCCTTACCAAATTAAATTCTTGTTTCTTGTGTTGTTGTTACTGTAATCAATACTTCATTTCATGTCGTATAACCTCGTTCAATTCCTAACAGTAATACATGTAGCCCAAGTGGGAGATTGTTGAGTTTTAACTTGTTATGTGGGCCTACATATATAATTAATTGTGTATTAAAGGCTCTTTAAGTTAAACTCATTTAAAGTGATCTAATAAAGAATTAAAGTTATGAGTTTTGAGCATCTAAATAACGTATGGCCTAAATATTTGTAAAGATCGAATCCATTAAAGTTGTATTTTCGTGATGAACCTAAATACATATGGAAACAATAAATATGGTTTTAGTCTTCAATTCATATATGGTTCTCATTTTTTGTATCATCTCATCAACACAAGAATAGCAAGAGAAAACATATTGAATAGGATGATTCAAAATCCAAAAATCAAGATCAACAATCAAGATCAAGAAACTAAGAATTAAGAAGAAGGATTGAAATAATCAAAATTAAAGTTCAAGAAACTATAATAAAAAATCATTTCCAATTAATCAAGGTATGTTCTGCACTTTATAATTCTCTTACTGGAGGATTTTGACGATAAAGTATTTAGATTTTCAAGTTCTTGAGCTTAAAGTTTTAATAAAATCTAACCGAATTTTCATGTATGCTATTCAAGATAATTAATCCAAAGTTGAATTTTTATATATACAAACACGAACAAAAATCGAAAAAATCTCAAACACCCAGTCTGACTCAATCATGCCCCCAAAGTTGAATTTTCATATGCAAAACAAAAATCTTCAAAGTAAAACAATTATATTACGTAGAAAAATGAACTTTCAATGCCACTTGAAAATTGAAAACAAAATAGGAGATGAAATTGAATACCAAAATATGAAAGTTTATACATTTATAAGTTGCGAACTCGGGAATAAAAAACTATATATGGTTGAGAAAAATATTTTAACTTGTTACCAAAGGAATTTCATTTCAGTAATCTTGAAGAAGCTGCTTTTGATTTCTAACATTCAATTTCATTGAAAGAAATTTTTGACCGATTTCAATTTGGAGTTAGGTTACTTGGGTTTTAACCATAAATAATACGGTTGTAGTTTCCAATTAGAAGTAAATTCTAGCTATCCCTAAGTTTTATGCTGATTTTTTAAAATGTCCCAATTTTTAGAGTATCTAATTACCCCTTTGTTTATTCAAAACCGATTTTTGAAAAGAAAAAACACAATTGTATTAAACAACATTCATTCCTCTTTACAAGCATGGCATCGGCTATGATTAAGTTTACAAGGAGTTAAAATTGTGCATCGAGTAATTATTTCGAGGAAAAAATGTTAAGAGAAAAATTGAAATTAACATATTTTGATTTTGGTAAACTCGAGCATCAGCATAAATTCTATGAGAAATGCATGAAATGGAGCATAATAATTAACTTTATGTATAAATTAAGTTATTTATAATTTCCATGATCTACGAATCTAGTAATTTGAAATCTAATTTGGGTCTAATTGTCCAAATATAATAGTAGTTGTAATAATTGTGAAAAAGAATTCTCTATTTATGCATTAATTGTTACAAAATAGAGACAAAAGAGAAGAAAATGTGGAAGTCAATTGACATGTATGTGTATTTTATTGAAAATCAAGGCTACACATTTATATGTTACAATTAGGGCTTCAAGGATACAATGGTCATTCACAAAATATCACTTTATTTACAACATTCTCCCTCAAATGACTATTTATACCATAATTGACTTGTTAAAAACTATTTGACAAAAATTTGAGGGGACAAAAATACCAAACAAAGAAAAAATAAAAAATAATTTAGAGTAATAAAATGTTGTCTTATTAAAATCTGGGCGAGAAATTCAATGGAATAAAACTTAAGCGAAAGAAAAAAGAGTTTAGTTACTCCCCTGATTTCAATTAATGAAAATTCTTGTGTCGAGCTATTCATGTCTTGTACGCATATGTCTTTAATATGACAATTCTAATTAATCAATTCATATTTTATTTTATAGCCTTTAAGCAATTCCATCTTCATACAAGATAGATATTTATCTTTGTTTGACTTTAGTCAACATGATATAGTCCATTGAAAAATAGAGTTTATTATTGTTCTATTCAAAAGTCTTGTACACAATTTATAACATATAAGATTATTATTTTGATAGTAAATGTCTTTTAGGTCAAGGAAAATCATTACACGAAGAATATGTCTCTTTCAATTCTAATGAAGGAAAAAAAGTATATTGAATACGCAACAAAAGTTGTCCCATTAAAAATATTGCTAAAAAATTCATTAGGATAATAATATTGGTCAAAGAAAAGATATTGCAAAGCATATTACTTCATCACAATAATATTACTTAAATTCTATGTTTTATGCTTATTAAATCCTTTAGATATAATATTAATAGTCATAAATAGTCATATCAGATGAGTTAGCCATGATTACATTTGTTACACGCTTATCAAATTTCATTTATTATTCGGATAACAAGATATAGACGTGATTGCATTCATCACAAGATAATTTAACTATTCAAACAAGTATTTATTTATGTTAAGAGTCGTGCATTACACATTATAACTTTATTTTTCTCATTTCCTTTTTGCATAGGTGTATCCTTTAGGTGTTCGATCTGCAAGTCCAAAAACTATAAATTTCTTTAGTAAGTTCAACTTTTCTATGATTGTGACTTTTTATTTGGCCAATCATTTGTTTTATCAATATGCTTCGACATATTTATTTCAATATTCTTACTATTAATAATATGAAGCAATACATCATGTATAAAAGTGTTATCGACAACTTTTTCTTTTCGTTTCTATTTATTTCCCATAACGATATAATTTATTGAGATATCTATACTTTAAATATTTCATGTACTTGAACTTCATTTAGGATTTATAATTAGTTATGTCTATATACTACGCCTCTTAAATGACACTATCTTCCTAATTTGCTTTCCTTTTTTGAGAATTTTTATCTTTAGCATCGAATGCCATAACGCTTCAGGCATGAATTTATATAATGCTAATAGTTTATCCTTATGGCATCACTACTAAATGGAGCATCTATAACTAGTATATGAAATTTTATTAATATCTTATAGGTTAGTAAGTGTATTTTGCAATTAAGTTACTCTTTCAGATTAGTATGTGCAAGGATATAGATAATATAATATGATGAAAAAAATATTAGATGAAAAAATATTAGACTCTAACCAAAAGCCAATTATAATGGAAGAAATTTGATGTTAGCATGATACTTACAAATATTGCTACTTATAAATTAACATTCCATAAATAGAAATGGGAAGTACTTTGTTTTCAATGGTAATGACTAAGAAATTAAAGATAATTCCATTTTACCAAAACTGTTCATTGCCAAAGGTTATACAGATTCTCTTATGCACGTGGGCCCCACCTGATTTAAATATTAAGAAAAAAGGTGGACCCCACATATTTGTGTCTTCCCTGAAAAAATTCGTATTTGTACGTGTAGCGTCATTCAGAAATTAATTGGACGAATTTCACTAACAATTGTTTTAAGCAATTTATAGTCATCTCAAGTAATATTTATCAAAAGTTTGGAACGTAAACTTAATATCATTGATATGATATACTTTATTTATAGTATCATGAGAAAGTTATGCTTATATTTAAAATTTAAGCAAGTAATCTCGTAAATTTTAAGTTGTAAACATCATGATCAACATGAAATGTGGCGAGGTCCACATATTACTCTAATTAATTTTCAAGATTAAGGGATTCAATCCTAACTTTAGCTAATAAATGACCAATTTATAATACAGAGAACAATCATTATTTTGTAACTTATTAAATTGAATAATCTTTTAATTCTTGAATTAATATTTTTCAAATACTCATTTCACATCTTTATTGATCCAACGATAGTTGAACTTATCATGTTAAAAATAATATATTTAAAGTTGTTGAGATTTTGGTTCAATACAATGTTTGATCCAATTGTAACAATATTAGTTTCAAGACTATTCTCTTTCAGGGAGTAATGATATAGCTTATTAGTTTGGTAACTTTATATATCACAATGTAATCAATTAATTTTATTAGGTTTTGAGACATTCAATAGTAGACCAAATATTAGTAAATCAGAATTATAATGATTTGATTTGTTTAGGCCCACAAGATGTGAATACTTAAGCAATTCACAATTAACTCGTTCTTCGAATTAACCAAGGATCAGATAATATAACATAAATGAGCATTATCCAAATTGCTATCAATAATGGTTTCTTCGTCTTTTGTTCAACGTGGGCTACTCAAAATATTACTATATAGAATATGGTATAGTTTCTATACCACAAAAATGATATAAAATGGGAACGTTTATTCCAGTATTAAAAAGAGAATGTCTAACCAAGAATAGATGGTCTAACATCTCATTCTTTAATTCTTGTTTTTCTCACTTTACAAATTATACCAACCACATATAACCGTATAAAACAAATATATTTGTCTAATTGTATTTTTCGTTTAAGGCAAACATTTAAATTTATAAAATTCACGTGAAATATCAAATCAAATCTTCTTACAACATTCTTCAAGAATTTTTATATTTACGGATTAAGATATCGAGGTTCTACTTATTCAAGACCATCGATATAATATTCTTCTAAAATATTTATGTACATAGGTTGTGCATCTTCAAGAATACCACCATGTTTTCAGAATATTAATACGATATTTAGTCATGCATATTTGAGAGCATATAGTTAATATACTTGTAAATTATATAATATTTTTCGAGTTGTGTGCTACTTTGAGAGCACATAATATTTTTCTAGTATTGAAACTTATAAAATTTTGCTCTTCAGAGTAATAAAACAATATTTTAAATTATTTGTTAACCCCAAAAATCGTATCAAAATTGTGGTCAACTGACCTTGAAACCCCCCACGTCAACGTAAGCTAAATTGCAATACACCTAGGCAAACTGTTGACTAGATAATCAAGACGCCCAAATCAATGATTCGAGAACCAAACAAGGGCTTCAAGTGTGGATCTTCCCTTGATTGGTGTGGGTCGGCTTTAGAAAGTGTGTGTGTGTCAATGAAATACGTGGTGAATATATGTCTTAAAGAATTTTTAGTTGCATTACCCTTAAATGGTATTAAGTTCGAGTTTTTATACTTTAATTCAGTGAATGGAGTCCCTTGGATGATAGTGCATGCGGCTTCATCCGAATGACTTCATTTTCTTGTCATGTACATCAATCAATTTCAGCATTAAATGTTAAGACCATAGTTAAATTGTCTTCTTAAAAAATAATAAAATAATATTTTTTCGACATATTGTAATCTCTGAATTTGTGCTTCTTTAGGAAAGATGAAATAATTTTTTTGAATAGTAATAATTAAAAATGATCAAATATTCTTTGAATATTGTTTTTAAATTTATATTTTTCCAAGAGTAATAATACAATATTCTTCTGAAATATTGACAAGAAGTAATCAATTACATTCAAACAAATTTATGTATATATATTGGTATAGCCAAATAACAATTGTTGCTCTGTTATACAATTCAAAGCTACGAAATATTGATTTTTTTTTTAACGAAAAGAAGAGTTTATGAACGTTATTTGTTAAAATTTTGTGCCTTTCTTTGAACGAAAGAGAATTTGCTTTCCTGTCTCAATTTGGTTAGATATTTGCGAGCAAAAAGAGGAATAAATTTTTTAAAGTCAATTGGCTAGAACTTCATGTTGATAATGCATTATAAATTCGAGAGAGAAGAAAGATCATGTTTGATCCACATTTTAAGAATGCATTTTAGAATAGTAGATTGATGGAGATTGTGCGGTTAAAAATAAGAAAAAGCTTTGGATTTAATATTATTTTATTGAAAAATGTGTGGTTAAAAATAAGAGAGAAAATTGTATTTTGAAAATAATAGAGATCAAACAATGTCTAAATAAGTTTGTGTGTATATTTTTTATTAAAAATCAAGTTTCCATATTTATGGTTACTATTAAAACTGTAGGAGTACAATGACAAATACCACTTTACTTAAAACATTAATTACGTTATTCTAATTGTGACAATCCACGTATCTTGTAAGAATCAGGGTTAATTTCTCAAATTGTAATTGAAATTAATGGAAACAGTCATCTACTTTTGTGCACGTTAAGTTCTTTATTTTATTTTGTACGATCCATGTATCAAGTATTTGTGAATTAATTAAGTTATTCTATATGGGAAGATCCACGTATCCTAATTAGAGTTTAATTCTCCAATTATAATTGTAGTTGTTGTAATCAGGTGTGGAGCCAGCACCCGACGTTTTGTTGAGGCCGTCCATCCTGGCTCCACAGGTAAAAAATGACTTATAAAACTTTGACATATGATGTTAAATATTTATAAATGTACCAACTTTTCTCAAAGCTCATATGGTAGAGTGATAGTTTTACATGCTTACATGCAAGAGGCACAAGGTTTGATTCCAAGAACATGCACTCTTTCTTTTAATTTTTTAGCTACCAAATTGCTCAAAGCAAAATTTTATATCATATTTGCAATATGTGAGTTTTGAAGCTGTACTCATCAAGTGATAATGGAATGCTTGACGGTTATGGCAATTGAAATTTTTTATCTATAAATGTAACAATAAAATATATATTGGATTTAGAAAGTAATAGACTACTTGTTTTAAAAATCATTTTTATAACTAAAAGTTGATATTTCAATAACCTAGCGGTTGAATCACTGGCACAATGATTTATACAATCAACAATCGGGTCGGGTGTAATAACAATGCATAATATATATTTTTATTGTTAGATTTTATCAATTTATTTTGTAAAATTTAAATTAGGCAATCTAAATACCGTTCTTTATTCTTTAAAGAATTCAAAAAACACATTTTTTTGAGTAGAAAATAGTTATAAAAATGTTTGTTTTAAAAACATTGCATAAGCTTTGTCTAAGTTTAGAACCCGTATTTACAGTTTAATCATGCTTTACGTAATCCTCTATCACTTAAGTCTATTACAACTTGAAATTTGATCATATGTATATGATTCAAAAAATGCACTTTTTTCTTGTTTTTTGGATTTTATGTTCATTGCATATGTCTTTTACGCTTATATTGAAGAATTTTTTAATATTATCGAATTAAATGTTAATAAATAATCTTGCTATTACGACCATCAGCAGCTAACAACCGTCTTAGCTCACTCAAGTTCCTGGATCCGCCCCTAGTTGTAATTGACCAAAAAAATACCATCTATAATGTATTTATTAAATATTTCTAGTTCCACAATTTTATTAATAATTAGGGATTAATTCATAAAATATTATTAAAATTATTTTAATTGATGGAAATAATTATCTTTTATGTATAACTTTAGTTATTGTAATTGGTGGTTTGGTACAATCCACTGACATAGCAATCTTGAATCTAATTATGGTTCAGAAATCTACGGATAATTACAGTTATTACAATTGATGACCATAATTATCTATTTGTGTAAAAATGAAATTATTCTTGCATATATTTATGACTTAGATGTCTATTATAACAAAACTGTAATTAGTAGGCATAATTATCTAGTAATTTTCCTCAATAGTACAACTTTTAATTAAAGGGAGATTACTTTCATACTACATTTTTCTTTAATAAATACATCACATTTTAATTTCATTAAATGTCATTAAATTTTATTCATTGCTACACTTATATCTTTAATTTCTTTCATCACATTCTTATTTTTAACATTTAATTGATCAAAAAATCTTATTTTTAATCATGATTTTCGTCCAAAAATATTGTTAATATGCTTTAAAATGAGGCTCAAGTATTTAATCACATTTTACATACATTATTATTATTTGTTTTGTTAATTTAAAAATACAACAGATAAATGAATCTTTTTACTCTTATCTTAAATAAAATTTGAAGAGAAATCATAATCGGGAACAATTGATGTAAATTTGAAAATAAGAATGCGATGAAAAAAGTTTGAAATATAAATGTGATAATGTGTAAATATTATAAACATCTCATGCAATTAAA
Organism: Fraxinus cuspidata; assembly: GCA_903798385.1. Classification (NCBI taxonomy): domain Eukaryota; kingdom Viridiplantae; phylum Streptophyta; class Magnoliopsida; order Lamiales; family Oleaceae; genus Fraxinus; species Fraxinus cuspidata. The sequence continues at coordinate 28,551 of CAIGRP010031318.1, forward strand.
ATGTACTGTAATGATTTAAAACGGTGGTGTAAATATTTTAGCTTTAATTAAATGTAAATTATAGTGCATAAAAATCATTTTTTTAAATTTATTCATTGGGCCTGCCATATGTCGGCCTATCTACAAGGCCAGTACATAGGCCGGCCGTTATTATGGGCTGGTGGGCCTAAACAACTGGCACTGTCTGGTGAGTGGATTAGCTACTACCTGATTAGTTGTCTGAATTGAAAAATTGGGCAACTAAAACAAACACACTAAAAATTGGATTTTATTCTAAAAATAGTATAAAAAATGGGTCTAAACATAAATACAACAACTTGCACCTAAATGACGGATAAATACTTTCTAACCAACGCGATAACTAGAAAGCTGGGAACAAAGCCACCCAACACTGTCAAAATTGACTTATTCAGTAAAACGAAAATAATAATTTGCTAAATTCACATACTCATGAGCATGTTCGGATGTATATGAACTGTTGATATATTATTGAATTAGGAATTTGAGAAATTTTAATTTATTATTGTGTTTGTATATACGAAAATTCAACTTTGGATTAATGATCATTAAATGGATCAATTAGAGAGATGCATACAAGGTGTATGTGAAAATACAAATATCGATTATAAATTAAAGCTTTGCTTTACATTAGAAAGTAACGTGCTTTACCACTTTTTAATAAGAAGTTCACGCACTATTTAATTTGAATTTTTGTAATAGAACATTGTTACTTAAGTTCATAAAAATATTTTAATGGATATTTAGATCTTACTCCCCCTTCTTTTTTGAGTTGAATATGAATTAAGGTTGTCCATTTCAAAGTGACATGTTGTTTCATTTTTTAATTAAAACGATACAGTGTTTAATATTATTGTTTCATTATGTACATATGTCATAACAGTATCAAAATGTCATATAATTGAATATTTTAAAGACATACAACTTTTGGAGGGTAATGCTATTGAAAAATATGATATGATGTGATTATAGATTTGTGAAATTCATAATCGGTGACAACATTAGTTCAAAGACTACTGAACGTCAAAGAATTTGTTGTTGATGTTTACAAAACATGAAGTGAAATAATTTCAGTTTTTATCATGAAGAAAAAGTTGCGAAAGAAAAGAAAATTGGAGGATTTATGAAATTTGAGTGTTAAAAGAGTTTTTATTTTGGACCGTCTTTCAAATTTTGTTCTATTATAGAATATAATTCGTATTAGAGACTTCTACATGTCACTTAAAACTTTTGAAATATGCATACTAACAATATATCTCTTTTAAAACAGTAAGTAACATATCACTTTTATAGAAATTTAATTGTAACACATGAAAGTTCAATGGGTGTTAAAATGACCTTGCTAACCTATTTGTTTGTGTGCATCAGCAATCACATGCAAAACAATTTTCTTTTTTTTTCTATCTCATATGAATCTAAATCATATTTCGTTCCCCTATTTATTGATAGATGATTCTTATCTCACACAAGGTTTGTCACTTTTAGAATAAAAAGTAGTAAATAATTTACAATTGAATCTTGCGTATAATTTACGTGAAAAAATAATGATAATTAAGAGTATTAATTTATTTTCCAGATTTTGGGCCGCCTTATTTCCTCAACATAATTTGTGAAATATAAAACACATAGTTCAAGGATGCGTGAATATGGAAATGGTATTACGAAGCAACTGTAGAAACTCAAAGAACATTTGGTGCATGTTTGGTGAACATTAAAAAATATTTAATAACACATATTGGTATTGTCATAACCTTAATTGATACGCATTACACAAACACTTAGTGCTTGTTTGGTAAAGACCCAATAATTGCTTTTATTTATGAATAATGCTACTCAAACAGTGGGGGTAGGGACAGGTGTTGCGTTGGCAGCACCTGTGTGACTAAGTTTTGACTAAGTTTTTTTTTTTCCCGAATTGTCCAATGAAATTGCACCACGTGTCCCCCTATTTTAATTCATGGCATTGAGCCTTTGTGTATCATGATCGTTTATTTATATAAGAAGACACAATAAGATTAATGATGGTACAAATTGCAATTCATAAAGCATAAAGTGGTACATTGGCAAATCACTTGTGATCCCTGAAATTCACAAGCTCCCCCAAAAAGCACCCTCCGAAAGGCATTGGGAATAATGCTCGCTATTCACACAAATTCCTTCTTCTGTTGTTGGGATCGACACTTCACAAAGTGGTTGAGCTTCTGTCATTTGAAGTTCTGCACATACCAAGAAAGGGTAAAAAGGTGAGAAATAGATCATTTTATGAATATATAAAGTGAAAGTGTATGTGTGTGTGTGTAATATTTGTTATGTGTTTAATTATTTCTTCTAAAAACTAAAATTGTTAGATAGTGACAGATTAAGTACTATTTGATGCTAGAAGGAGGAAGCAGAAGAGAAGGGCAAAGATATTCGGATTGGAAATTTGAGATTTAGCCATTTCTGATAAACGAAGAAATTTATGAGAAATATATATATATATAATGATGCTAGGGTTGTTTTGGTCAATAAAATATTAGTTGGCTTCTCATATAGTTTCCTTATAATTTAAAGTCAAATCTAAATATTAACTATGATCATACATTCACAGTAATTACTCACCTATTATCCAGTGGGACTCATACCTCCTCTTCATTATAACTAAAATTACAGTGAGTATAATAATAATAATAATAATAATAATAATAATAATAATAATAATAATAATAATTTTGAAAAGAAAAGAAAAAAAAAGTGAAAAACCATAAACTAAAAATACAACTCAATTTTGAAATTTTGAAAAAAAAAGAAAGAAAAGAAAGAAAAGAAAAGTGAAAAACTAGAAACTAAAAATACAACTCAATTGGTCTATCTCTATCATTCAAACACTCACCTAACCATAGATTCATGCCCATCTTTCTCATTCGAATAGTGTAAAACTCATTGTCATCGACGATCACCGATAATGAGTTCATCGCCAATGAAGACCACCATTAGTCTCTTGATGTTTGCTTTCTTATATATATATATACCAAGGGAAGGAGAAAGAGAGTCAAAATTTAGTATCCAAGATGTTTGTTAATACTACGATAAACACTATTTGATTATTGGGTACTAAATGACCATAGTAGGGACAATTTTCCAGGACTTTGCTTGGTGATTGTATATATCTGTGCTTATGAATTTCCGTTGAACTCGATGACCATTGATGTGGGCAAAATTTGCGTACGTCATCGGCTATAATTATTTATTGTAGTTTTGTCATGGATTAATAAGGTAACATATGTACCGAATGTTGTGCAACATCATATCCCTTATGCATCTTATTTGTAGTTAAGTTTGCAACCAACCGTCGAGAATGACGAGAACCTTTTGTCGGGACTGACAATTTGACTTTCGGGATGTGATGAAATATTTTGCTTGTAAACTTAAACACGACTTGAACTAATGGAATATAATGAAATAATCTATCTATGTGAGAACTTTTCTGTGAAGTTAATACTACATGATTGATGTTTGCAAACGATAATGAAATAATAGTGATAATAAAACGAAAAAATGTACAACGCCATCATTCAGTCAAAATACAACTTCAACCAGTTTCAGACATCAAGCCTATATACGTGAGTAGTGTTACAATGGGGTTGGAACATGTGGTCAGTTTATGGCCGTGTCTGGATCTTTTACGTCGTGTTGGTGGTTTTGTCCCCTCTCAACTTTCATTCGTCATCCACATAAACAAACTTTCCTATGCGACACGATGAATTTTAAATGATTACTCATAACTGAAAAGTTGAAATTGCAATGGTAAAAATTTTGTATATCAATATGTCGGCATTTAATAGCATGAAAGAGTCACATTCGAATAGTAAATCCATACAATAGCAAAAGGTCGGTTGTTGAAATGTCTATCCCGACATATTCCAAGTGTTGAGCTCAACAATCGAAATGTATATTCTGAGGGTTTTGAAATGTCGAGTTTGACAGCTAAAATGTCTAACCCGATGGCTTCTAAATGTCGAATTTGACAATTAAATTGTCGGAACTGACGAGAAGCATATATGTGGCTGATTGGAACAAATTCTTCGTCACATTAAGTGTGGTCATTAATATTATACTACCGAATGACAAAATCTTCTTCTCAAATAATTTGCACAGCAAATCATTAAAGATGTGATCCTTTAAAACATTTATTGGGTTTGAATAGAAGAAATTATTCAAAATATTAATGGTACTAATCAATTCTCAACTATAATATGACAACATCTTTTCAATAACTAACTCAACGCTTCATTAAATATGAAGCTTCACAATATTTTTTAAAGGATATTTGTATCTTTATTCCAAAAGATTTGAAAAACCAAACAAATC
>CAIGRP010031328.1:2540-38483 GCA_903798385.1 Fraxinus cuspidata
CCCCCCCCCCCCCCCCCCCCCCAAACACAAAAACAGCCACACACATATATTTGAGAGGGAAGAGAGAAAGACCTCATTAAATGAGTGACACAAGGCCTCTTCACCCAGAGATGCATATACGCCTGAAACATCCCTGATACAAGAAAACAACAATTATAATACATCATTTCTTTAGGCATTGGTAATGGATAAAAAAAATCTCATCATTTACTGCAACTTAAGAAGTATTACTGCCTATGAGAATTAATTGAACCATCTACATGTAAGAATAGTGTGAAATTAATACTCTATCTAATAGCCGTTGCTTGGTATGTCTATTATCATAGTATTGGACCTTCATCTTTTCTTTGGTAAGTAAAATTGACAACGTGCCATGGATTTAGTAATTCAAAACTGTTTTCAACTGTCAAACCATAATGATCTATCGAATTTTGGGATAGGGGAAAGGAAAAAGGTAGTGTGTTTTAGGGGGAAAAAATGCTTCAATATAACATGGCATCATGCAGTACCTGAAGTGCAATAAGCCATTCTTCACGTGTATCGGCAAAGATGTACTAAACCAGAGGCAAAGTTGCACACTGATTCAAAGACTTAGCCATAGCTTAGCCACTCGTAGTCACCTAAATGAAGCTTTTCAAAAGACCTTCCATCTCCAGATGTTTCCATCTCTATAGAAATTAATTTTCGGGTCCCAAGTAACTTCTTATTAGTATGTTTATTGCATGAATACTTAAAAAGCTCCGCAAGAGTCGTGACCCCTTCCCATGCTGTTTCCAGAGGGGAAGTAAACCGATGGTTCCGAATTGAATAACCAGTTTCACCACCAACATCAACTGGCAAACACGTTTTTTTCCCTTCTTTGTATTCAAAATAAGAAGTGTAACCATAAGCGGAATGAGAACACCAACAAAATAAGGACCCATTTCTTCACACGCTGTCTATCCCTTCAAAGGGCAAACAACTTTACCTTGATCACTGAAACAAATAACAGTTGTAAGGCCGGGAATACATGATATTAGATCAAAAATCAAGAATACCAAAACATTCTTTGAAAAATAAAGTGCAAAAAATTAAAAGAACACAATCGATATGTTTTGGCCTAAGCCCCGGAGGTTCGGTAACCACATCCAACACCTACATCCCCTGTTGAGCATCCAAAAGTTGGATTATGCTCGGTTCCACTATAATGCCCAAAATGGCAACAAAGGTTACAATAATATTCAGCCAATCACAAAGAAAAGATATAGAACACTTATCTCTCACAAATATAGCAATCGATCTACTCGAACCACATAGGATCGCATTAGAACCTCAGAAACAACAAGTCAGAAGCACAAATACTTCCTAACAGATATTCACTCAGAATATCATCACAAAGGAGGCTACAATATTACAGATCGTCTTCTCAAATCAAGAATTTGAGAAGGAATTACAGAGAGATCAGTATACAGATAAAACCCTCAGAAAACGGCATTCTCACACAGAGAACAGAAAAAATGAAAACCCTTAAGCCAAAAGTCGAGAAAATGGCAATAAAAATAGAACTCTCCAGAATTCAAACCAACAGCCAAGATCTGTCCCCGCAATCCGGTTGAAAGTATAAACTTAACGAAGTCGCATTTAGCTATTTCGTTTTTCACAAATTATGGGAGCAACACAATTGAACCCGGTTCAATTCCCACAACAGTACATTTACTGATGCCTATTGGTCAATGATCACCAAAAATGTGGAAATATCAAGTTGCAAATTGTGATCAAGAAATGATATGACAATGCAGTTGTAGCGGCAAACTTCATATTTACCAATATTGAACAATCTCATCTAAGAGATTATGCTGCTAGACAAAGGATAAATTTATATGTAAATTTATAGCCGAATCCATTTTTAAATCAAAGGGACACGTACAATTTTAGAAGTTGCAAGACTTTATCCAAGGGATGTGATAGTAGCATATTGAACCTACTCGTTTAAAAGTTTTAAGACTTTAGAGAGGGAAATATACATAAATGAATTTAGTCTTCAACAGAAAAAACTTACTCAAAGCCGAGAGTAAAAAAGGACTCAGATTAGTCTAAGAAAGAGCGATGAAAAGATAGCTTTTTATCAAAACAAAGATTCAACCTTCATGAATCATACATAGGTAGAGAGTTTCTACTTTCTAAGCAAAAGCTAGATTAAATTAATCAAAAACCCACTAACAAAAAACAACAAAACTAAGTAAAACCAATTTCAAGAAAATCAAATACCACCAAATAACATATCTTGCTCTGTTATTAGCCTACCATTAAATTGCAAGAAATTTTTTTTCCAGAAAATAATAAAATTTCATATGGGATGATCTGCATTACCTGAACTCATATGTGATGAGCTGAAAGCTGCGATTCTTGATAAAACAGAGGACTTAAATCAGAGAATTTTTATAGTTGTTTTTGTACGGCGGAGAAATCTACGAGTGAAGAGTTCGTAGTCTCAGACGAAAATACTGTGCTTTGATTGCATGTTTCCTTGTGGGGATTTCTTTTCTTTTTTTCTTTTTTTTTTATTGGTCGTTTTTTCAAAAATAAAAATAAAATAGTAGGGTTTTTTATTTCACACTTACAGAATTTTCTTAGGAGTACGAGGTTTTTTCATTTCTTAAAAAGAAAAGGTAAAAAGGTAAAATGAGAATTTTGTCTACCTAATGGGAAGAGGGATGACAAAATGCTCGGATTCATAACTAACTATTTTATCTATTAGGGAAATTGAGACAGCGACGAAAATATGATTTCATTTCGAACTTATCTGACTCTTATTTTTTATTATTATGATTTTAAATTTAAATTGCATGTAAAAAACTATTAATAAACAAACAAATAAATAAACACATTAAGAAATGATTAATTTTCTCTCGACTTTGAATCCTATCATTGAGAAAAATTTTATAGGCAGCATTATTCCATTTTATTTTGATTTAAATATTTCCATTTATTTTTAAAGGCTAGAAAGTAATTTTCATCTGATTTTGAGTCAAAAACAATTCTTACCAACGTTTGAAGGCCAAAGTATTTATTTTGAAAAGTCATGATACAATTGGTTTACCTAATAGTCGAATAAGTCAATTGAATATTGAATTTCCAACCATATTTGCATTCTTTTCCATAGGAAATAGAAGCACTCAATTTGAATTTGTCAATGTCAAAGTCTTGAATCTAAGGACATATTTGAGAAGTATTTATAAACGACTTAAATAAAAAAATGATAATTAAATAGATAATACTTGTGAATTTCTCGAAACGTATTAGTAAAAAGTATTCCAAATGTTTATAATAGTTAACAAACATAAACCAAACATAAAATACTTATACTCATGTAACATGTCCACCTGACTAAAGGACCATGCTCGTGTCTATTTCGATATAATATCTTAGTGACTCGCTAAAATAAATTTTTTTCTTTACATCAATATAATTACTAATCAAATATTGTGTTTTCAAAAAGTTGAAAAATGGGGGGGGAGGGGGGGCGCGAAACAGATATTTTTCATAGAAGAACCAAGTTGTTTGAAGTTATAAATGAATAAATAATAAATTAGAGTACGAAAATAATGAATTAAAGTAAAATAATAAAAAGAAAACTTAGGTAAATATGTTCTAATATTCTCTTTGGAAAAGTCAAAACAGATATTATCCATGAGACATTTTAACTAAAAAATGACACAACAATGCATTCTTGATTCCCATTTTTTAAATAATTAAAATTTTATATCACTAATTTTCAAACAAATATTCTCATAGTAAAATAATTTTACACGTAAATTCAAAATTTTTCAAAAAATCAATATTACAGAATAATTTCTCAATAAAAACGGGACACAAACATACCCTCAATAATAAATGACGACTATGAAAACACACAAAAAAAAAAAAAAAGAAGCTAACATTTAAAAATCATATTCTAACATGCTCGAAAATCTCTGAAATTGAAAAAAGTTGCATATTGAATCACTGATTAATAATAAAAAAAAAATTACTTAAAAATCATAAGCAATTAATGAATGAGTATGCAAAAGTAAATAAGAACCTTAAAAATCTCAAATTCACAAGTATTTATTGAATAAAAATTCATGAAATTCCTCAATAAAAACATCAAAATAAAAATAATATGCCACCTGAAAAATTGGACTTCCAATGTTGATTGAATGTAGAATGAAATTGAAATAGGAGACAAAATATAAACACCAATCTGAAATATGAACTCTACATTTGATATTAAGATGTAAAATTCTAATATTTGCAAGTTTTAAGAAGGAATAATGCGAAATTTTATCCCAATAATATGGAATAAGTCAAAAATTAACTTTGAACTTGCATATTTTGGTAGCGTTTTATTCTGAGTTTTAAATTTTTCTAGGTTTGGATTTGAGTTTGGGGACGACGGATTGTTATTCTGTTTACGTCGTTGTGTAATTTTGTTTTAGGGTATTTTGCTAAAGTCCCCTTACAAGAATTTGCATATTCAATGAAATATCATTAGACAGAGCACATACATCAAGATTTTTCGATTTATGTTCTATTTATCACTCTTTGTTCCTAAGAATGAGCTATTGTCCTCCTTAGACTCTTCTTGGATAAAAGATTGAAAACATGTTTCACTTATCGAACAAAGTTTTGTAGTCGGTGTATGAACATTTGATGCCAAATGCACCATTTGGATAATTCATGTAGGATGGAGATGACGTCTTTCTATGGACTTTCCTTCATTTTCTTTGGTTGCGTCTCGTTCATAGATAAATGGGAGACATTGAATTAAAGTGTTCGTAAATACTAACTCGATGACGGATTTCAAAGAGAGCCACCAACTTCAATTATCGTCCATATATATAATCTATAACAAATTCGATTGATTGTCCATCTTACCTCTCGACATTCTTGACAACTCATGTTAGTGCACATTTGAAAAATAATATTATTCTCAAAGTATAATAAACAAATTAATTTTTACTTTTTAAATGTTGTTCTACAATAATCGGCACTTCGTGCAACAATTCATGGTCAATGAATCATATTAGCCATGTCAACGAGCCGAATTGAGCCACGAGCCAAAGCTCGAGCTCTACTCGAGCAAAACATGTTCGAGCTTTTTTGGGCCCGAACCGAGCTAAGCAAAAGCTCGACAAAAAAAAATGAGGTTCGACTCGAGCTTTCGGCTCAAGCCTTAGCAGGCTGAACCGGCACATATTTTTTTAAATTCGTTATAAATCTATAATTTTTTATAATGTATTTAAAATTTGTGCAATTTATACGTGTTATAAATAATAACTAAATATTAATATATATAAAAAATACATTTAAACTTAAAAAAATTATTTTTTTTTATATATTACTTAGTCACGGGTCGGTGACGAGCCACGGGCCGGGCCTGACTTGAGCCGACGCCTCAAAATGGGGCTCGGCCCGAGCCTCGGCTTGATTAAAACGAGCCCGAGCCCGGCTCGAACTTTTTCCGGGCCGAGCCCAAGCCGACGAACTTTTTTGTCATTCCTAAATCGTATTCAAAGTCGACGTACTATTCCAACCCTAGACCACCGAGCCCGAGCTCAGCTCGAACTTTTTCCGGGTCGAGTCCAAGCCGACGAGCTTTTTTATCATCCCTAAATCGTATTCAAAGTCAACATACTATTCCAACCCTAGACCCCGATCAAACAGTTGAAGTTGGGTTCTTCGACCTACATGTCCAATCCGATCCCAACCCAATCATACGGTTGAAGTTGGGTAGTTGAACCTGATCTTGAATGGAAACGCGCATTTTATACACACGACTCTAGGCAGAGGTCAAGTAAGAATGCCCGAAGCCAAACAGAGGCTGAGCACTAGTAGAAGAGAGATGGAGCAGGCGGCGAACTTGTTGCAGAGGGCGGCGAACAGCAATGCCGTGATAAACACTCTTCTGGCGGGCATCTTCGCTGTGTTGAGTGTACGATCGGTGGAGCAGCAGCGTCAAATCGAGGCATTGGAGGCCGAGAAGGACTCGCTTGTCAAAGCAAACAAGGGTTTGAAGAAAACAGTTTGGAATTGGAAGCAGCAGCTGTTTTCTGAGGCCGAGGCGAATCCACAAAACGCCGTCGTTCCTCTCTCCACCCTCAAGGTCATCTATGGCGAAGCCACTCCCGCCGCTACTGACATTGCCGGTAATTTCGTTTTTAGCATTTTTTTTAGGTGTGTTCTTCGTGTATGTGAAACCGAAATGGTGATTGGAGTGCTGCATGAGTTTGCTGTATCATGGTAATTTCAATTTTAGTATCCTAATGGTCAATAGTGAAGGAAGGATTGCATTTGAGAGTTAGCATTAAAGATTGTACTTTTGTCTTTGATGGTTGTACACTTGGCATTAAGTTCCTAGGAAGAAAGAAGTAGGCGCCTTTGTCCAACTTGAGAAATTTACATATGAAACATTCACCATCATACTCACTCGGAAGCTATCTGAACCTATATAGTTTTCTTAATAATATATGTCTCTCCATTAAATCAATTTCTTACAACTAATTAAATAAACTTGCTGCATAGACTTGCGTATGCAATAATCCTCTCTGTCGGACCTGGTTATGCATGAGAATGTCAAGAACTTTTAAGCCTGGTGTATTTCCAATTTTAGTGTGGCACCATCGATATGTTGTAGAGCCACAAAATTGACTCTCAAAATTCTAAATTTGGCTTAAAATCTTTTAGAGTTCCAAATGTTTTTATGTGTGTACTTGGGTAGTTTGCGTGCGCCTCTTTATCATTCAAACCATGACAGCGCACAAAAAACATTCAGGACTCCCCTTGTTTATTTTGTTCCACATCCGATGAGAATAATGATGTTTTTGTAATGTTTTCTGGTTTTTCAGCCAGTGGCACTTTTAATCAAGAGGTAGCTTTGTATGACATGAAAAAAGCAGTGGTTCTAAATATGGGTACCATAATAAGACTATAATGGATAGGACCATGAGTAGGCAAGACAGCCCCCCAAACACCTAGTTGTTTTGAGGGTTTAGAATATGTGCAGTGTGGAAATGAAAGGGTCTTCTTTCATTCTATTTGTTGTTATGGTCTGGTAAATTCATTCCTTATCGTAGAAAATCTTGGATGAATTTGTGAACAATGAAGATAGGTTTTGATTCTGTTTATGTGTTATATACTGTTTGCATCCTTTTATTCAGTTTACACTTTAATTCACCGAGAAAAGCCTGCCTGAAAAACCTATAAAAAAAGTAGTGAAGAAAATCTCAAAACCACGTAACTGTAAACTTACAGTTTGGAGCCAGCGATACTCTTTTATCATATAATCCCCCATGCGTATATCTTGTGTTTAGCTGGTGGAGTAAATAATACATTAGCTTACCATTTGAGTTCCCACCTTTCTCCATTCCATAAAAACTTCCATTGCCATTGCCATTGCCATTGCCATTTCCATTTCCCTTTTTGTTTTTATTTTTGGCTGGAAAAATCATTTACCATTTTTAATTTTATGCTCAAACTGATATAGCTGCATGATATCCTAAAACCTCAGGAACTTCTATTATTTATGTGTAATGAAAAGGGTAGATATACTATGCTCTAAACAGTTTCAACAATAAATCAATCGAGGGAATTTATTTTTCAAACGTGCTCTTCGTTTAAATTCTTTCGTAAAATATTTTGCCTTTCACTCTGAATATTGGGACTAGATTGTTCCATCTTTTATCATGGAAGTCTGTAACTAACAGTGGCCAGTTAGGTTGTTGAGGTCCAGTTTTCCTCAAATGCATTATATCCTATGCAATGTCTCTCGGATCTAGCTGCCCCTTCTAAGAACTTATCAGACAGATACTTTTGTGTGTTTTTGTTTTCCCATAAACATTTTAAATGAAATGTCTTCCTTTCCCTACAAGCTATATTTGTCGTCAAGTAATCGCTTCAGAATTTTCGGGTCTATATGACCATCTCTACTAATTTGTGCACGAGTTTCTTAGACTTTGATTCTTGCAGCTGCAGGTGGAGCTGATAAGGGAGACGGGAAGTCACCTGCATCAAAGATTATGATCTGAAAGGTGTGTTGTAATTATCCTGAAACAGGATATACGGTTAGGAAGAAACCAAAAAATGACATTGGCTTCCAAGTGAAAAGTTCGTGCAGTAGGCATCAAACTAGAAAAAATTGGAATTTGAGAACATGTGAAATCGCGCCATTTTTATGATGTGATACAGTTAAGTCAGTAATCAGATTTTGGCCTGTTTCTATGAAGAATTAAATAAATTACCACTGTTCTTTTTGTCTTTTGGTTTTTGAATATCAAGATTTGTATCCTGCCAATTTACTTTAGGCCTTTCTTGAATTTAGTGGAAGGTCGACTGAAATGCTGCTTCTATGGCTTTCAGAGATAACCCTCTATTGCTAGAGGAGATCATTTAGCTTAATAAATAACATTGAAATATTTTGGGTTTGATTTAAGTGGATGGTCTTACTACTTGTTCATATAAGACCGTTCAATTGAAGTTTTTTTTTTCGTCTGAAGAGCTGCCTGTCGGTGTTTGTGTCCCGGTTTGACACCTTAATTGTCTCGAACACGAGCACTTTACTTCGGTTAAACTATGGTTTAATGTTTAAGACCTTTCTTGTAGGGTACAAGGATTTTGTTGGTATATTCAACAAAAATAAAATAAAAAAAGATTAAAACAGAATTTCCTTTAATTCCAATTAAGTATTGTTTTAACTTTTAGTGAGTATGATAATAGACTTTGTTGATAGTGGCAGCAAATTGAACTTTTCCTTCGTCTAATTGTGCATGTCGCTTAAGTATGGAGTTGGAATTACCCTTACAAAAAGGATCTTTCAAGAATATTATTTTTTATTCTAAATTTCTAATTCTATTCCACATGATTATATTGAATTATGCAATTTTTGTTTTTATTTTCTCATGCCACCATTGATTCATCTTTCATATGATATATTGAATTTTCGTAAATAATCGCGTTTAAAAACTAGAAATATGAAAGAAATTAGATGGTAAACTTTAAGAATTTATCTCGACCAAAATATTTTTGTTGTGATCTCCAAATTCGACTTCTTTATCATGTAAGCTTAATTAGTGTTATTTTTTCTCAATATTTTTTTCCGTATAGATGTATCAAAAATTTCAATTATTTCCAAGTTTATATAAAGAAAAAACTTAATATACGATAATATTTGGACCCTTGTAGCAACTAAAACTAGAGTTGCCAATTTTATTTTTTTTCAAAAAGATTCACCTTAATTTTATGAAAATTTTTATTTGAAATGAATCTTTTATTATTTTCATTGAAAACTACTTTGTCATATTAGTTTTTATGTTTTCTTCGAATAGGAAAGTAATTAGGTAAGTTGACCTAGAATGGAAGTACTAAGTCCTATATGTAGAATTTTAATGAGATTTACTATCGGAATATAATATACTTATTTTTTTTCAGTTGTTCATCATTATATCACATTTTAAAACATTATCAATTTCCCGCTTCTAAAGTAATTCATGTTGAAACTTTAAACTTTCTAAACTAAAAAATCTAATTGTATATTTGTCAGATCCTCCATATCAAATTATCAAGAAAATTAATAGTGTGAAACATACCTTAATTTTTTTGTAATAATGTCTTATTACTGGATCTTGTTTCCTGATCTTGAATTTTGATTATTGACTCTTTTGATTCTTGAGTTCTTGATCTTGAATTTTTACTTCTTGCTCTATAACCTTGATTATCTTGTTCTTCAATTTAATTGTTTCAATCATTTTTCTTGATTTTTTATTGTAATCTAGATTATTGATTGTGGATTTTTTGATTTTCATTTTCAATATGCTTTCTCTATTAATTCATGTGTTGATGGAATGACACAAAAAAATGAGAAATTATGCATGAATTGGGGACCATACCCTATTTATAGTTTCTATATGCATTGGCACATCAAATAGAGATACACATATAATCCGGCTCACACTTAGATCACTTTAATTAGACTCAACTTTAATATAGCTTTATACAAAATTAATTACATATGTAGGCCTACATAACAAATTAATAAACTCAACAAGTCATTCATTGAAATCTCTCAATTTTCAACATTATCATTTTTTTGGGTAGCAAATTACTATGGGTCTGTTTGGCAGGATTTTGCTTTTGCTTCTCCTTGTTAAAAAGTTTTTTTTAGAAAAACTCTCTAAGAATGTGTTTGATTGTGAGTATGAAATTTGTATGGAAAATAAATAGATTTTAGGCAATTCAATTCCCTAGAACTCATTTTATGTAAATTATTAATTAAATGCGTTTGATTGATTTAGTTTTCAATCTTAAAAATATTATACTTGTCAATTTTTTATTGGTGTGTGGATGAGGGGGAGAGAGAGAGTTACTTTAAAAAAATTACTACATCTCTCTAAAAAAAATATTTTCATTGTTTTCAAGGAAAATATAGTCACGAGACTAAAAGTATGAAAATATTTTTCGTGGAAAAAATAGTCAATCAAACAGAACAAAAATAGGAAATTATGTGGAAAAAAACACATTTTTCATGAAAACTATTGATAATCAAACGCATTTTAAACGTTTTTCTAGCCAAACAAAGCACTCTAACAAATTATCCTAACTTGTTAATAAAAAGCAACTTTTAATCTCAATTCCCGACTTTTCAAAAATTCTGCCAAATAGATCCCCATATCTATATAAATTCAATATTGAAATTATAATTGACGTAGATTATACGTTAAAAAGGCATAAACAAACGCGTGAATTAATATTAAAGCCAAGTGCAATGAATGAAAATGTGCAACTGAATTCAACAGTTGAATAAGTCAAACCATGTCAACTTTGTGAAATATCTCCAAATCAACTTGAGACTTCATATATGTACAACTAATTATTATCACATATAATTAGCAGAGTATTGTATGTATATATATATATATATATCAAATTAGCAGAGTCTTGTAATCTGATTATCTTAATACAACACATTATAAAATACATGTCTTATCGAGCATCTACAAAGATATTTCGATTCATTGTTGTCTAACTCGATTACGATATAATTATATCAGTATTTGTGATCGACTTCACATTTTCCTCTACACATTGACTCAATAAGAAATATCAAAAAGTACTTATCATATTGAGCCTCTACGAAGGCAACTCGACTATATATTGTGCTCATAATTATGTTTTGGAAAATTAGAACCATAAGAAACTAAATTTTTTTTTGGTGGGGTTTTAACCAATAAAGGGGGAAGGTGGTGAGTTACCCACACGCGTTGAGAATTCGAAGTCCAAATTTCTCAATAAAACGCCCAAGAAGAACGAAACTTATGGCAGGCACCTCTATACCGTTACACCTACCTATTCAAATTCTTGCTTCTCTAATGATTTATACACATTAGTTTCGCGAAAAATTTAGTGGGTTTTTCTAAATCTTTCTTTTTGAAAAAAAAAAAAAAATTGATCTTGTGGGGGTGAAATAATCATGGAGGAGAGTCGGTTGTGTCAGTGGAGTTTAATTCGATCTATATTGGCCATCGTTCAATGGTGGGGTTTCAACGTTACTGTTATTATCACGAACAAATGGATTTTTCAGGTTTGTATGTATCCACAGAAAAACAGATGTTCTTGTGTAATTATTTGTGTGTGTTTTAAGTATTTGTATGTGTTCATTTGTTTTTGTTTCTTGCGTTGTTAAAATTTCAAGTGAATGGTTTTTCTATTTGATCTTCATGGTTATTTTTGAAAAAGAGATTTGATATTTTATTGGTTTTCAGCTTGACTTAAGGTTCTTAACTTGTGATTGCCGTTTCGGGAATTCCTAGAAAATTGAATCATGGGATGTTGGTGTTAAACCAACTTTTGATTTAGATTTACTGTACAATTTGTTGGATTGCTGCTGGTAACGAGTATTGGTTACTTCGCAAGCAGTTGAAGTCAAAAAGCTGAGTTTTAGCTAAGAAGCTGGTTTTGAACTTGTTTGTTTGGATAATTTTGTAGAAGTTTTTTATCTGATTAGAAGTGCTTTCAGAGGAAGTGGCTAACGTAGCTTCTGCAGGAAGGTTTTAACAGGTCCTACATATATGTATATAGTTTAATGAATTGGCTTTTCTGTGAGTGTATTTTCTCAATATCTGAAGATGGGAGAAGCCTTTAAATTTTCTAATTTAAGCTTACAAAAGCTAATGATATTGATTATAATTAGTTAAGTTTTCGTTCTTTTTGTTTGGTTCTGGGAATTTAATCAATCAACACTTGTATTTATGTTACAACACTCGTGAGGAGAGGACTCATTAGTGCACTTGAAAAGTGGTCAATTTGAATTCACTGGATGGGAATGTGAAGACCTTCTTTTGGAACTAAGTATTTTCTGTAGGCAAATATCATGTGGAATGAGCTGATAGTGGGGAGAATTTTTCATTATTCACACGTTCAGCATTTTCTTTAAATCGTTATAATCCATTTTAATTGAATTGCGAGAATATGCATTTCTTGTAATAATAGGTTGTCTATAGTTCAAACTCTGTGCATGTTGATTTTAATTTCTCTCACAATTAAGCTAAATTCTTTGATTTTCATCCGTGATAATCATCACTGCTTCTCCTTTTTCCTTCTTAACAGAAACTGGATTTCAAGTTTCCTTTATCTGTGTCTTGTATACACTTTATATGCTCAGCAATTGGCGCATTTGTGGTAATTAAAGTGCTGAAACTTAAGCCACTTATTCTGGTTAACCCCGAAGATCGCTGGAGGAGGATCTTTCCCATGTCATTTGTATTTTGTATCAACATAGTTTTGGGGAATGTGAGCCTGCGCTACATTCCTGTTTCATTTATGCAAACAATAAAGTCCTTCACACCAGCAACAACAGGTGATTTTTGAGTAAAAGTATATCCCTAGTGTTAGAAGCTTTTGTAATCACGAGCTAGAAATCAAAGAATCAATTAGATGTAAACAGAAATAATGATTATTTGGGAATATTGCATTTTGAAAAAGATGATGCACCTGATTCTGATGTTTCTGAAACAGTTTTCTTGCAGTGGCTAGTCTGGAGAAAGTACTTTGACTCCCGAATTTGGGCTTCTTTAATTCCCATAGTTGGAGGGATTCTATTAACTTCGATCACCGAGCTCAGCTTTAATATGTTTGGCTTCTGTGCTGCTTTATTTGGTTGCCTTGCTACTTCTACAAAGACAATCCTTGCTGAGTCTCTATTACACGGTTACAAATTTGACAGGTATTATAATTTCTTTCTCCCCCAACCCAACCCTCCCCCAACACCACAATTTCTGCTGAACAAAGAAAATGAACAAATGGGATCGATTAAGCCTGTCAAGTTACTCATAGATTGACAATTTTGTGTTCATTCTTCTCTTCATCAATGAAATTTTGAATGCAATTTTTATTTCTGTTTCATTTAGTTCTCCCTTTTAATTACATCAATGATTTCTGGATCTAGTGCTTATCTAGTTGTCTTGCGAGAAGATTGATGATTTCAGCTAAGTAGTTTTTGTAAATTTTACACGCTATGTCATTCCTTTATCATGGAAGCAACTTGGGAACTTTATTTTCATAATGGAATGCAGAATAGAATATTGATATCATCTTTGTGAAAATTAAATCTTCGTATCAAAAGAACACATCAAAACTCTTTGCACAATTGATCATTTTTATTTGGACTAATGTTCTTCAAGTTTCAGTCCATTCATTGAAGTCGATCAATGTCAATTATTCCCCATGCTTCCACACTAACTTTCAGGAGTTCTTAATTTTTTGTTTCTTATGGAAATTGAGTAATGTTACCTAAACTGTTCATTCAAGAAAATGGTAATGAAGTTTGTATTATAGATTGTTGTGTAGGATATTCATTCAACCTACCTTCGTTTTCTTTGTTAGTACTCCCCATATATTCCTTACAGAACATGTCACTGTAGTTTCTTTATGGCTTCTACGTGGATTTCTTACTTACCTTAATGATTGAGGATTTTGACATCTTTTCTCATGCTTACTGCAGCATAAACACAGTCTATTATATGGCACCTTTCGCAACAATGATCCTGGCCGTGCCAGCCTTGTTATTGGAAGGACCGGGTGTTATTGAATGGTTTCACACGTGTCCCTCCCTGTTCTCATCCCTTATCATTATTTTCGGGTCTGGAGTCTTTGCGTTTTGCCTGAACTTCTCCGTCTTTTACGTCATTCACTCTACAACTGCTGTCACCTTTAACGTTGCAGGGAACCTTAAGGTGAGCACCTACTTGGTAACTAATTCCTTTCATTTACGCCCATATGTTATTTAAATTGGAAATGGAGGAAGTGTAGATGAATTAAGTATGGGAGAAAGTTATGGACATCAAAGAAACCAAGAAGAGAACTAACGGGGAAGATTATTATTGACTAATCTGTCAAAAGTGAACTGATTTTTGTGAATCGTCACTTCTAAATTTGAACTTTTTTTTTTTTTTAAAGATTTTGATAGCTAAATCATCAACTTATATATGGGAAATAAGAAACTATTTAAGGGAAGTGCGAAACTTGTACGGCATGATGTGTCTTTATAGTTTGCACAGTTCTGCAGTCCGGGTGGGATGAAAACATCAATGTCTATCAGTCTCACATATGCAAGAAACGCCTTTGATATGCTTCAGTCATTTATACCATTTATTCATCTCGTTCCTTATTTACTGGTCGCACTATGTTTTCAAAAACTTCATGTCCTGCTTCTCCATATATGATGTTATGCTTCTAATTTGAAGCTTCTTGAATTCTCTCATTTCAGGTTGCTGTTGCTGTTACATGTTCATGGCTGATCTTTCGAAACCCAATATCATCTTTAAATGCTATTGGATGTGCTATAACACTTCTTGGCTGTACATTCTATGGGTACGTGAGACACAAAATCTCGCAACAATCACCGGGAACTCCTTTAACGCCTCGAACTCCTAGGGGTAAGATGGAGTTGATTCCTTTAGTAAATGGAAAATTAGACGATAAAGTTTAACAGTCTTGATCTTGTAGGGAAAATGATAATAACCTATTCATATAGAAAAAAGTAGAGTTCTGTAAAATGTTTTGGAATCACCAGTTAGATTAAATTGGAAACTACCTATTTTTCTTTTCCATCCCACCCAATCTCCTTCAGCCTTGTGGCATGTTTGGGAAGAAGAGTTGAATAGTTATGGACAATATTATGTATGAAAAAAAACAGTTAAAATCTTGTTTTTATATCGTTGAATAGGTACCATTTCATATTGACAACTAGGCATGCTTCGTGTAACATGTAACGCGGGATGACCCATGTCCGGTTTGGCTTCATAAGCTCACGGGCCATGTGGGCCGTTTTAAATTTTTCTAAAGAAAGCAACATCTAACTACAATAATTTTGAAAACCCTTGCAAGCCAAAATCATGGCTTGTGCTTGGGCTTAGGTCGTCTAAAAGTTGGTCATGTCGAGCATGGCATGTTACCTCATAGAATGAGTAGCAAAAAAGGAAGTATTAGTAGTCCCAATCACCATTAGTTACGAAAGTATATTCTTGAGGATTCATACAAATGCTTGGATCACTAGTGCTCAAGTGTTATCACCCACCAATCAAAATTATGAAGCGAATCCTATAGATTTTATACACAGTTTATGCATGCTCATTACACACTATTAGATTCAACTAACAAGAAATACTATCTAATACTGTAGTTTATAGCGTGTAAACTTCACCTCAAGCTTATACAGTGACGTGCTAGCAAGGCAAAAAGAAGACTTGTATAAGAGTTATAACGTCATCGATTATCAATCATTCATTGTTTACTATCAGCTTTCGAGGTGGCGTCACCAACGTCGCCACCCCCATTTCTTTGATGCAAATTTCCAGCCTTCTCTTCATTAACTAATAAATTACTGTACAACTGATCATATTAATTTAGAGAGGTGAGACTGTATTTGCTGTTAGAAAGTCGATTATGATAATCAAAAGAAGAAAACCAGAAAGTGAAGTAGAAGATTATGAAGCATGCCGTTACAAATCTCTTTAAAACATATTTCGCCATAGCATCAATGGTAACAGAATAATTGGATTTCTACCTCTTAAAATACAATATTTCTTTCAAAATGAAATATTACAAAAACATGCACACTAAGCATTGGATATGAGCTCAGTAAAACTCCCCTAACCAAAAATGAACATTCAAAAGAAGGATGCATGTCCTCTAAAGTTTAATTACAAAGACACGGGTAAGACTCCCCTATACAACTTCGAGTTTATACAAGGATGAAAACTTCAGCCAATCAGCCCCTTCACGGGGTTACCTGCGTCGTGTGTCCATCCCTGTTCCCCTTCTTCGTCTTTCCATCCAAAATTCACATCAGCACACGCATCTAGATGATCTAGGTGATTTTCATGGCCGGAAGATTCTTCAACACCGTCTACACCAAATTTCGCATTGGATGTATCATTCAAAACGACATTAGTCATATCATAACCTGATTCAAAAGCAGCAGCTAGAACTTTGATATCCTCATATCTTCTCGGCATTATTTAGTGCCATGTTCCAACTTCAGTCTACTCCATAGCTAAGAAGCAATTAGTCAAGTCGCCACCTGAATCAACCGTTGCAGTAACTTAATCTGATTTTGGACTTGACCCCTGATTTCCTCTGTAGGCTCGTCTTGTATAGCTTGCTTCTGTAAAGGTTTCTGTAACATATCAATCCCCGGGACTATACACACGAACCTCCTTTCTTGTCTCTTCGAGAGTCACGAAATGAAAAACTTTTTTCCATGTTTCATTAAGTTCAGATATTGCAAGTATGACCAGTTTCTCAACACCAAGAGAGCCAAGAATCTGAGAAACAAGTTGCAGCATAAGAAAGCATAAAACTGGGAAACAGCTTATCCAAACAAATAAGAGCATAATTAGCTAAAGCTTATAAAACAAACTTATTTACTTATAAGCTAACTTTTTAAGCTTAGCCAAAAGTTCTCATATTTTTCTGGGTTTGGTCCATAAAAAATGTACGCTGCCTTTCAAAGGCGATCCCATGAGAGTAATAGAGAAATCTGTAAACAAAGTTCAGAGATTTATCAGTGGGAAGAACTTGGGAGCTCTTCTGACTTTTTTTCCCATGGTAACCAGTTAAGTATAGGTAGAAAACATTCATCCATAACAGAAAAAGCCAGAGTTAATTTGGAATTGCTTTCAACCACTGAAGAGTCACCATTGGAAGACGCATCATGATGCTGAAGAATAGTATAGGAATATCCTTCTTCCTGTTCATGTATCACCCCAAGCAGTACCTGTAGGTTATCAAAAATATACAGAACGAAGATGTTAGAGCCATAATATTGTTAAAATAAAATTTGAGTTACAAAATGATCATTACTTGGGTTCTCGGAGTCTAATTTAATTAATTGCGATATAAAAAGATGATGGGAGTATTTGACTATAAAAACACGAAAATAGCAAGATACAAATGTATTAGAAGAATGATTAAAAATATCCCACATGCATGGGAACTAAACATATTGATTTCAAACGGCTGCAAAAATTTCTTCAAATCAGAGATAGCTATGCATTATCATTCACTGCAATCTCTAGCTGATATCAAATCACTTTCAATATGAACAAAATGAACATATACCAAGCAGTCGGCCAAGGAAACAGCATATGAAAAGAAATTGTTAGGTCGAAGGGAGTAAAAAAAGGAAGCTATAAATAGCCCAACATGTTGCATGCATTCCTCGATAAATGTTGGTGAAACATAATTTTCTAAAAAATCAACTTTGCAGAGTGCATCTAGGAAGATTAGAAATGAATAGCAGATAATCCAACTGAATGAAATGAAGCCTATACCCACCTCCTGATGTTAACTTATAACTTAAGACAGTAACATTTTGCCTTCAAGCACTCCTAACTGAAAGAAATTTCGACATACTAACTACTATTTTTGAGAGAAGGGCAAAGGGATATGTCTAACCTTCCCTTCCAATGTTAACTTTTAGCTAAATCATTGAACAAATTTTGTCAAGTCTCAGCAATATGGGATTGAACCACGCGGCATTTATATTACAATTTTCTTTACTTACATCTATGGAACGATTAAAAAAAGAAGCTAAGCTTCATATTTACCAGCTACCTTGTGTGAGGAAAGTCTTATCACTACAACGTCACAATATGATGTTGTGTTGCAGAATATTATCAAACATCAAAAGTCTTGCATATATTGATTTATAGTTACACCTTCGCTACAAACGTTAATAAAAAGGGGATGTGACATCTTTAAGAAAATCCACCAAAATATTATTTAACAACAAAATGACTAATACTATCAAGATTCTGAAGAAGAACAAACAGTAAAATTATAAAGATAGCGAACTACCTTCTGGAATTCTGGCCCACAAAAGGATGGATTCTGGTAATCAATACGACTAGCATCCTTCCCACCAATGCAAGACAGGTGGACTGCAAAAGGCAATAACTGTGAACAACATTGCAATACTACCAGTTATACATGATTAAATAGAAAACAAGATCTCTGGGTAATTGGGAAGGGTTGACGACTGAACCGTACATTTTTGCTCACACAAATGACACGTGAATAATTCGGACACAACTGAATCACGATCTTCGTCGATCTTCGAGGTAATTTTACCAGCCACTCCACGGAGTTTGTATGAGCAGCATACACAGATCCAATCTCCAGAGGGAACCTTCTGAAAAACAAGAAATGTGAGTATTCATTTTCACTTAAATTAACAAAAAGAGAGAGGATTGCAACATGTTAATATTTTTTTGGAGTAATTAGTGTTTTAACAACAATCTAGTTTTCCTTTATGAATTACCATAAGAAAAATATTTAAGTTTCCGTAACTTGATCAAATGTTGCAGAAAAAATTAACTTAAGCCATAACTTATTTTCAACAACCAAAGTCCTGAAACATAAGTTTTGTCAGATTTCCATATTTGGTGCAGCATGCCATATTTCAACCAAGTAAAATGAAAATTTGTTTCAATCCTGGCTATAAAACAACGCATAATAACTGATCATGCTGTAGCTTATGGTTGAATGGCCTTAAACTATGTCTTTATTTTTCAGGGTAGACAGATGTCTGATAAAATCTAGCAAAATGCTACAAAGAAAGACACTCTTAATAGCCTACCACATGGCTATTTAAGGGAACTACCAAAAGTAAATAGAAAATGGAAATTCTAAAAGCATCCATGCAAGTAAAGTTGTATCCGCATGAATTTAAAGTACAATCAAACAACTAAATGACAAAAGACAGACAGGTTCATACAAAAAATTAAGAGAAGCATGTTCCATATACGTACTTCAATACCCAAACACATCAAATCACCACCATCTGCACAAACGTTGCATATATCATCATTGGGATCATCACCGTTCATATCCACCGAAACAAATTCAATTTGATCAGTTGCTGAATGCTTAGACCAGGAGTTTTTGAGGCATTGGAGAAGAGAAACCCCGGATTCCAAATATATATTTTTAAATGGTTTATGAAGCCCACTTCCCGCATGAGATTCAGAGTCCCGAATGGTGTGCATTTTATTGCAACAGTTGTGACAGATTCCATCTCTAGTAAATCTTTCCTTCGAGCATCAATTCTGTACTCTATCCTCTCGCAACTCACCTTCCCAAATCAATCATCCATGATAGCAGCGAGCGCTTCCCTTATATAGTTCATCATTCTCACTGTCAGACCCTTCCTCCGGGCTATGAGCACATAGTGTTCGTCTTTTGCCCCTATTTAATCTTGATTTAATTACCCAGCCTAATTATTTACTCTTAGATGACTCCTTCTTGGTAACTCCTACGCTCATACTTCCGGCACCTACTTTTTTTTCTCCTTCTGTCTAGTGATTTACTCTTAGATGACTCCTTTGTAGTAATACCTTTGCTAGTCTTTCCAGCACCTTCTCTTTTTTCCTTATCTTTCTTTCCTTCTTCCCCTTCTCGGTGATTCTGAATAGCATGCTGAACACTTCCTCCGGTATTGGGCTGAATGCAGCAACATCTTTATCATCTGCATTACAACATCAATCCTCCCCTTCAGCTTTCTATAGGCCAAGGCCACAGACCAGTAAGTTCTCCCCTCTCGGTCAACGTAAACAGCATCCTGATAATCTTTGGATTGCCTCTGCCTGTACTGAATAGTCCACCCTGCCTTAAGCATAGAAACTATCTGATCCCTCACTAACTGCTTCTCTTCCCTATGCCCATTTTCCTTTCCTTCGACGAACACCTTTTTCCCTGAATCTTCCTTCATTCCACTCTTTCCCAAATCATCAGGATCAACCTTTATCCTCTTTCCCCTGCCACCAACACTAGTCTTAGTATGATCACCATATTTCTTAAAGCCATTAGTACCAATGCCTTTACCCTTCACTCACATGCCTTTTTTCTTCTTTAAAACAATTCCAGAACCCCCGTCCTTCATCTTGGGCAACCTTCCAAGCCGACACTTAAATTTTTCCCTTTCTTGGCCAGTCCTTTTATTACTCTCATCCATTGTCTTCTGCCCAGAAACCTTATCATCTCTCTTTAAAACTACTCCCAAAATCCCGTTCTTCACCTTGGGCGGTCTTCCAACCCGACCCTTAATTTTTTTCCTTCCTAGTCCAGTCCCATTATAGCTCTCTGCCACTGTCTTCTGCCCCATTACCTTATCATCTTTCTTTAAAAATATTCCAGGGATCCTGTCCTTCACCTTGGGTGGCCTTCCAACCCGACCTTTAACCTTTCTCCTTCCTCGGCTAGTAATACCCTCATCCACTGTTTTCTGCCCCATTACCTTATCATCTTTCTCCCCAAAACCCGACACACAATTGCCATTTATATTTTTGGAGGTCCTACCTTGCCGTCCCTTCCTTGTTTTCCTTTTCTGCGAAACCTGCATTTCTGCTTCGTCCTTTTCTTCCACGTTACCTATTTCCATCTCAATGACTTGTTTCTCACCATCAGTCATAGCCATTATCCTTGACCTCAAAACCCTCCCCACAAAGCCATTCGAAGAATCCTGCTCTATATAGTATATTGGCACTTAAAATATCAATTTCTCTCAATTGGATTTTTACTCAAATCAAGTATCTCATCTTCACCTGCTGTTCTTCCATCCATCTCATCAAATTTAGGATAAATCCTGCCAAACAGAAAACACCAAAAAAGCCCTAAACATAAACAAAATCCCTTAAAAACATAAAACATATAAAAAATCACACCAAATAAACATGAACAAAAAATAATCAGAGAACATCAATGAAGAAAAATCATACCGATTTATCCAACAGAAATCTCTCAAAATAATAATGTACCTTAAATAACACGAACACGCTAGTTGTATCTATAGATTCTGCAAGCGGGTTTTTAGCGAATGCGGTGAGATTCTGTAATTTCAGAAGTGAATTGGGAAATTGGCGGAGAAAGCTTTACTCTTGGAATATAAGTAGTAATAAAGGCTCTGAAGGTAGAGCAAAAAGGTATAAAGGGTCGGAATTGTAATTTTAACATGGAAAGAGATTGTCCAAATTTCCCTCCATTTTTGCTGTCGTTACATTAAAAAAAAAAATATTAATTTGACTTGTAGAGGCCCTTGTAGCTGCTTTTCGACTCAAATATTGAAGCACATTTAGCCCAGTCGTTTTGAATAATAAAGTTTTAGAGAATATATCATTAAAAAATAGGAAAAAAAATTAAAATGAATGTGCATAATATTTTATTGTGTTTTATTGTGTGAATGTATGATTGAAATTGAGTATATAGAAAAAAGTTTTGAAAAAAATGAAAACAAACAGAAACTTCGTATGCATTATTAGATTGTATATGTAATCGAAGTAGGGGTGGGCATAGGCATGGGCGTGGGCGTGGGTTAGGTCGAGTCAGTTTTTTCCCAACCCTACATGGTCGGTATTAAAATCAACCCAACCCAAACCGATTAAGTTTGGATCGGTTTGGGCTTCGACCCAATAAAAGTTGAATTCTATTACATTTTGTAGAATTTAGATAATTTCTCAAAGTTTGAAATTACTTAAAAATCTCCATTTTTAAAATACATATAAGGAATTCTTTCTAAACATTAATGTATAAATAAGTTTAAAATTATGAAGTATTTTGTCTTTTACAATTTTTTGAGATGTATTCATTTCACTATTATGTTGTTTTTTCTTATTTTATCGTTAAATAACTTTGCGTTTATGCATAGTATTCATGTTAATCAATTTATGTAAAAAAACAAATGGACGTTTATAAATTACAAGTCTTCTTATATTTGCCATTGTGTCTATTTGATTTTTATTTTATTTTAGATATTAGTTTTTTTTTCTTAATTTATCGGATTGAGCTGGGTTGGATTTGATTAGGATGACAACTCAACCTAACACAACATCAAATTTGATTTTTCAACTCAAGTCAATTCAATTGAACTTAAAAACCAACTAAAACCAATAAGTTTGGGTTGGATTGACCGGGTTGAACGGTTTGAGCTGAATTTTGTCCAGCCCTAGTCCTGAGATGCTATTGAAGTTTCGAAATAGGCTTAATGTAGGAAAAATTGTGTTCCACTAACAAAATGTATTCTAAATTGTATTTTCAAAGTGTTGATATAGACTCAGATTTTCGAAATTATAATTTTCTCGACTTCATTGAAAAGGGCATTAGAGCTAGAAGAGTCACCGTAGAAGCAATCAGAGTCAAATATATGGTTGTAGTGTATAGATGACGATAGAGATTTTCAAGAATTATATCTGATTTGCATTAATTTTGTGAAAAAGGGAATTAGAGTTTGAAGAGTCATCAAAGAGGTAATAAAAAACATGCATAAGATTGTAGTGTACGATGGTGATCTGATTCTTATTCCACCATTAATGGAATCATTCTTATTTGCAGGATTTTCTGGATGTGAAGCTTATCTTATGATATCTTTGGATGTGAAGCATATTTTATGATATCGTGTTTCATTTTATATTGTTCAGTACTATCTAACATATCTTAACAAACACGTCAATGGTGCATGAAAACAAAATTGCATTTAAGGTTGGACCAACCGTGTATGAATAAATGTCACATACTTTTTTATTAATATTGTTGAATTTTTTCGGCTTAATTTGCTTTTATGTTATGTTGGACTGGAAAGTAATTAGTAAAACATCTTACTTGTCTTTATTTCGCACATTAAATTAAACAATTGCATATGGTGAGCGCTCATGTGCTTTATTCTCATAATCATCTTCGCTCTATTTAGATATCAGTGATAGATAGGCAAGTGCCTAAAGTGTTTCTTTTCTTTGATCATGCTCAACATTTTTTTTAGGGAAAATTGAAGTCATAGTATTGAACATTTCATTCAGATTTGACTAAACTTTTAATTTGTACCACCAACGATATCATACCTTTCAAATTTTGCACCTGTAATCCAATATGACGGAATACATTAGTTAAGCCGTTAGTTGACCTAAAAACTTGAATAATTGATAATCTAGACCAATAAGGACAAGGGCATTTTAGGAGAATCGCATTTCCTCCTTTATAAAAAAAAGAAAAAAAAACTAAAATCAAAATTATCTTTTTCTTCTTCCCAACATCCCCACCCCATCACCATTCTACCCCAACCCTAACTACAACAAATCAAAAACCCAACTAGAAGTTTAATTTGTTTGGCATGACCATGGACAATAACTAGATGAATAATGATGCGAAATTAAAAATTTAAATGGACATTCAACGAAGAACCATAAGATTTTTCTATCCAATTACTTCATATATATTATTTGTTATCTTTATCAACAATTGATCATTAAATATCACTAGCTAAAATAGAGACTGAATTCTCTATATTTCTAAAAATTAATTAGGGGGATAAATAGGGCCCCATCATCTTCCACGTTGACCATTTAGATATTATTTGTATATAATAGATTTGATACAAATACTAGATGATTGTATGGTGTTCGCAACCTGAAGTTTGCTAAATTATTGCTCAAATTATGAACATAATTTTCAGATTATATAATCAAGACGGTGTGTCTTGTTAATACTAGTGAGTCTAAATCACAATCTTTTAATAAGTGTTAGCTGAGATGTCAACAAATAGTTTAATATTATTATTTTTTTGTTAAATACCTCCAATTAATTTAATCGAGAACAAAATATGTTTCATTTCTGTTTAGGGAATGTTATTATGTAACATGCCATCATCATAGTTCTCCATATTATAATTGGCCTATGGTCAAAACCTAATTAGTTCATCTAATTTTTTCGTTAGTACATTATATGTAAAATTAATCCACTACAATGCACTAAGAAAGAAAGTAAATAATGTTGAGAATAGATGCATAGTTTGAACCCTTTTCTCAAATGTGTAATATTTTATAACACGATTTGTTGATTTTATTGTCAATTTTGATTGGACATTTCTCTTAACGCTAGGGAGATGAATTAAGAAACTGAAAAATAATATACAATTGCAACATCATCTAAATCATCGCAAAAGATCATTCGAACCATAAGTTTGAAAGATAATTCATTTAGATATATTTATTGACTAAAGAGATCAATAATATCTCACATATTAGTTCTAAATGCTCCCACTCGAATTATCATCCTAGAAGACAATTAATTAATATGATATTTGATGGCACGCTTGAAGCATGATGATATTTGATTCTAATATAAAAATTTCCAAATGAAAATGGAGAAATTAGTAAAGATGGTCCTATTGAGGAAGCTTATACTCTTGATGCGTATTTAGACATAATAAATTATAAAACTCGGATGCTTAGGTACTTGATATATTGAAAATTGAGATATTTTAATAAGTTATGTTATTATGGGGAAAGAAAAAGATGTCGACATCACTTTTTTACATAATGTACTGCTTCATATTATGAATAAAGTGGATATCAAAATAAATTTATTGTAAGTATATCGATCGAAATAATGATTGGTCAAATAAAATAACGCAATCATACTAAAATTGAATTTACAAGAGAAATGTGAAGTTTTTAGACGCAATCCTAATAAAATTGGAATTACTAAAGCAACATGAAGTTTCTGGATCTACAATCTCAACATTTAAAAGTGTATACTTATGCAGAATGAAAGGAAAAAAACGTAAAGTTGTAATATGAAATGTATGACTCTTTAGATAATGAATTTTGCGAATACTTGTATATATAGATACATGTAGTGGATGTAATCACAAGTCTTTACCTTGTACGCGTGACACTGTATAAACTTGATATGCACGTAATATATGTGACTATAAATAATTTATCTTATATAAATTTAATACTATCATTGAAGGATGTAATATGCCCGAAGCATATAATTTAGGAGTATATACGCGCTGTTTCTCTTTTTTCCTTGACCAATGTTTTGTCAGATTGAGTTTTCCTGGCAAGGGTTTTAATAAGATAATTTTTGTAGCGTATTTAAAAGAATAATGTACTTTTTTTCTTTAATTATGATTTTTTCACAGGATTTTTCCTAATAAAATTTTTACGAGGCATATTTTTTATGTAATGAATGTCCATAACCTAAATAACATTTACCCTCAAAAATAATACTTTGATCTGTATGAAACTCCTGAACAGATCAACAAGTGCAATTTCTAAATCATCATATTACTATAGTCATCAAGTTTTCTCTCACTAAATTTTCTTGACAATGTTTTAACGAGGCAAATATTTTGTAATGTGTCATTTTAGTGGGAGTGTTGTAAATTGTAAGTTTATCAATGAATGACAATTGTATCCTCGCAATCCTAAAAATTATTACCATTGTATCCCTAATCATTCTCTATAAATATGAGACTTTGACTCTCAATAAAATACACAAGTTTATTGGTTTTATCGTTTGTTCTCTATTTTTCTCTCTAATTTATAACACTTGTGAAGTTTTAGTATACGCCGCCATCGTGGTTGGCCCTTCCATGTTTCAATTTATGAGGTTGTTTCTTGCTTTTCTATGGATTCTGCAGCCCTAAAAATTATTATCATTGTATCCCTAGTCATTCTCTATAAATATGAGACTTTGGCTCTCAATAAAATACACAAGTTTATTGGTTTTATCGTTTGTTCTCTATTTTTCTCTCTAATTTATAACACTTATGAAGTTTTAGCATATGCCGCCATCGTGGTTGGCCCTTCCATGTTTCAATTTATGAGGTTGTTTCTTGCTTGTCTATGGATTCAACATCAATTCAAAATGTTACTTAGATATGTCTTGATTCCATGCATGTAAATAATTGTATGGAGTGTTTTTGGCTTACTCATCACAAAAGAATGAGGTAAATGTGTAGAAAGAATCGACTTTCATTCAGTAACTATAATAAATCGGAAAACCGACATTAAACGGTGCTTCCTACCTTATAGTAGAGAGAAGAAACAATAGAAAGAAGTTTCCATCGTTGACACCATTGATGACTTAGCAAAATAACTACCTATAGGTGACCTGAAAATAAAAATCAAAAGAAAAATAGTGTAAAAAGAGTCATGAAGAATAAAAAGAAAAATTCATATTTGTACTTTTTATATGAGCTTATGAGTAATGATAAAAATAAAAGTGTTGCACTTCCGGTCTAAGTCTTGGACACTAAACTTAGGGACTTAGATTTCTAACGAGGGTTATTAGATTGGATGAATTCGGAAGAATGTATTTTATTGAAAGAATGTATGAATGAAAATGAGTTTGAAAAAAAAAAGGAATTTAAAAAAAAAAAGGTTTGAAAGGGGCTTATTTTGTTCATTCCAACGTGAAGAATTCAATAAAATATATAAGAAAGAACACAAATAATTACGTGGTTCGGCGCCAGTGGGGTAAACCTAGATCCACAAGAGAAGAGAGAAGACTATATCCACTTATGTCCGAAATTTTACAATGACACAAATATAGTCATATTACAACAAGGTTACCTTATTATAGATGAGACAATCACGGAAAGAATATAACAAATTATGGAAACATTCCAATTATCATCAACTAATATTCTTCAAATCATGTCATAATATATTCTTTAATATTAGTAAATATTCTTCAAATCACCAAATATCTCTCTTCTCCAACACTCCCCCTCAAGTTTGGTGCAAAAATATCGATAGAACCCAACTTGGACAATATCTCATGAAATTTGACAGTTGATAAGCTTTTGGTGAAAATATCAGCCAATTGATGGCTACTACGAATGAAGGGAGTGCAAATAACCTTGGCTTGGACTTGTTCTTGTATAAAATGACAGTCAACTTCAATGTGTTTTGTCCGCTCGTGAAAAAATGGATTTGAAGCAATATGTATAGCAGATTGATTAACACAAAACATCTGGGAGGGTTGTGACGAACCAAATCCCAAATTTTTCAGCAAAGAGTGAAGCCAAATAATTTCACTGCAGTAGAAGCAATTGTCTAATATTCGGCTTTAGCACTCGAGCGTGCAACAACGTTCTGCTTCTTACTCTTCCATGTCACCAAATTTTTCCCAATAACAGTGTAATATCCAGTGGTAGATCTTAATCAACAACACTACTTGCCCAATCTGCGTCTGTATAAGCAGAAATGAGAGAATGGCCATTTTTACGCATCCATATACCTCTTCCAGGTGACCTTTTGAGATAGTGAAAAATTCGATTAACGACATCCATATGTGCACTCGTGGAGAATACATAAAGCGGCTAACAATGCTGAAAGTATATGAGATATCAGGTCAAGTAATTGTGAGGTAAATTAGTCTACCCACCAATCTTTGAAATTGACCCACATCAGATAATGGATTGCCATCAAGTGTTAATTTGGAATTGTACTCTATAGGCGTCTGAGCTGGCTTAGCACATAATTTTCCAGCTTCTTTTAACAAATCAAATACATATTTTCTTTGGTTTAGAAATATGCCATTTTTTGAATATGTAATTTCTAATTCGAGAAAATACTTCAAAATTCCCAATTCCTTAATAGAAAACTACGAATGAAGAATATTTTTGAGCATTAATATTTCAGTAAGATCATCACCGGTAATAACGATGTCATCAACATAGATCAAAACAATAATAGTACATTTCATACCTCCTTTCACGAACAAGGAAGAATAATCATTATTCATCTTTAAACCATTCTTAACAAGAACATGACTGAGTTTGGCGTACCATGCACGAGGTGATTGTTTAAGACCATATATGGATTTTCTTAATTTGCTTGTGAGATCACTACGACCTTCCAGCTGATGACCTGGAGTTATACTCATATAAACTTCTTCATCAAGATCACCATGTAAAAAAGTATTTTTCACAACCATTTGAAACAATTTCCAATCTTGATTGACGGCTAGAGATAAAAGAACACGAAACGTGTTCATTTTGGTTACAAGAGCAAATGTCTTATTGTAATCAACTCCATAAGTTTGGGTGTAGCCTTTTGCAACAAGGCATGCTTTATGTCGTTCAATAGATCTATCACTTCAAAAGTTGGTTTTATAAACCCAACGACACCCAACTGTCTTCTTCCTTGAAGAAAGTTTTACATTGGACCAAATTTTGTAGTCATCAAGGGCTTGTAACTCTTCCTGCATTGCTCGTCTCCAAATAGGACATGAATTTGCTTCTCTAAAATTATTTGGCTCTTAAGTTGAAGACAACGAAGTTAAAAAGGCTGAATGAGACAATGATACATTGGAGTATGATAAATGAGACTGTATAGGATGATGACAGCTTCATATGTAACAAAGTCCTTTAATTTTTCTGGAGCCTTGGATGTTCGATTTGACCTTCTAAGAATCTTTTCGGAAGTATCTGGTACAACATTGACATATTCTAGAACATCATGAACAATTGGCGATAAAGGACTTCTGTTGTCCCCATTGTCTTCAACCTATTCGGTTTCTCCTGTACCTCTTGTCTGTACTGTAGTTTCAATTTCGTCAGTACTTGCAATATCAGAAGAAGATGTCCATATAGTGGAAAACGGAAACAGGTCGTTCAAATTCTCCCCCGAGATAAAATCTTGTTCGAACTCTGTGCTAAAAAATATGGTTCATTCTCAGCAAATCTCACATCTCGTGATACAAATAGCTTGTGAAACTGAGGATCATATCATGTATATCCTTTTTTTGTCAAAGAATATCCTAAGAAGACACGCTGTATGGAACGATGATCAAATTTATCATGATGCAAGCTCTGGTGTACATAACAAACACAACCAAATACTTGAAGATGAGACATCAGGCTTTTTCCCTTTTACAACTTCCAACGATGACTGAAAATGGATTATATGACTTGGAAGCCTATTGATCAAGTACACAACTAGTAAAACTCCATGTGACCAATTTTTTTTCCGAAATATTCATTTGAAGCATGAGAGCTCTTGTAGTCTCCAAAATATGTTGATTTTTCCTTTCGGCTACTCATTTTTGTAGGGGTGTACCAATACAACTAGTATGATGTATAATGCCTTCATTGCAAAAAAAAGACATGAAGGGGACCCTTTGCAAATTCAGTCTCATTATGTGAACGAAAAATCTTTATTTTGCTATCAAATTGAGTGGTCACCATACTATGAAAATCCTTGAAAACGGGGTAAACTTCATTCTTAGATTTCAATAAATAGGTCCAAGTAGCATGGGAATAATCATCAATAAACAATACAAAATATTGAAAATCATCATATGAATCAATCCGACATGGGCCCCATAAATTAGAATGGATTAACTCAAAAGGTTTAACAGACATAGATGAAGAATTATTAAATGGTAGACGAACTTGTTTGAAAAATTAACAAACATCACAAACGTGTGTCCCAAAAGACATAGATGGAAATAAAAAAGATAATGCATGACTAGAATGTCTTATCCCCTTGCTCAGCAGCAGCAAGTTCCCGTTTCAACTCAAAGATTCTAGCAGCGTTGTTTTGATTTCCGTAAAGCTCTTCAACCGAATTCCACAATTCTTCCTCTGAATATGAAAAGACAAAGATTTCTGCAATATGAGTTTCCATTGAATTTAGAAGCCAAGACCTAACAAGTTGATCATTTGAAATCCACCCTTCGTACTTTGGATCTGCAGAATCTGGACAAGTAGAAGTGTCATTGATAAAACTCAACTTTTTCTTTCCACCAAAATATAATGTCACGGCTTTTGACCATTGTATGTAATTTATATCATTCAAGAGAACGGTAGATAGCTTCCATCCAGGATTAACATCATTCTCCATCATTATAGAAGGATTAATGGCTTTCTCAGTCATTGTAAACTCAGAGACAAACTGAAAAGAAACTTTGAAAAGCAAAAAACTGAAAAAAAAAAAAAACACGAGCTGACTTTGAGGGCGATTTTGACCCACCAAATGTTGTCGAAAATAGCCCGAAAGATAGTTAGTTAGATATGGACGATACGGACAACGACATCGACCTTGCGCAATTCCGAGTTTCGATTTGAAAGAAACATCCGTTTTCGTGGAGGTCGCGCAAAGCTGAAAAAGAAAACTGAATTGTGTGCTTTCCCTTTTTTTCTTCGAATTGTTGGTCGGATCAATACATCCGCTTTGATACCATGAAGAATTCAATAAAATATATAAGAAAGAACTCAAAGAATTAAGTGATTCGACGCTAGTGTGGCAAACCTACATCCACGGGAAAAGAGAGAAGATTATATTCACTTATATTCGAAGTGTTACAATGACATATATATAGTCATATTACAATGAAGTTGCTTTATTATAGATGAGATAATAACGGAGATAATATAACAAATTATAGAAATATTCCAATTATCATCAACCAATAAATCAACCAATATTCTCCAAATCATGGCATAATATTTTTTTCAATATTAACAAATATTCTTCAAATTATCTATTATCTCTCTTCTCCAACACAACGCATCAAACATTTCTAATAGCATTCCAATCTTACTCAAAAAGCCACCTTTCACATCTAAAATAAAAAAACTTGTGATACAAGTTATTCCATCTCCTCACATGCATGGCATAGGCCTTTTGTCCAGCATGGAAAAGTGAACATTCCCAACCCAAAGATGAAATGTAGGGTTTGCATGACACTTATGCCAAATCATGTAAAAACTGATTTATCTTTTTTTATACGCGAGTCACATCAAATTCCTGAAAAACATGCACTTTGCAAAAAGTCGAGTCAGTCAGGTATGCGCCAGCTTACAGTCCATGAAAACTAATGCTGGAACTTTTTCTGCGTGTGTGTGTCTGTAGAACGCGTATTCATGCATGGCAAAGAAGCCCTAGCTGTTTTCTGCAAAGCCTAATTCTATGTTAAATTTTTACTTTCCGCGTAGAAAATATGTATTTTTTTATTAAATTATTATCACACATGAGTTTCTCTCTCTCTCAAAATCCTGGAAGCTGCTTCCAGATAAGAATCCTATGTTCTCTTTCTTTCTTTATGCATTGTATTTTAAATTTGTACAGATGCAGATATATTGTAAAATATTAAATATATATATGTTTCCATGAAGAGTCTATATATTATTTTGTTATAGTATTTAATTAATATAAGCCCATGTGAGTAAATGACTTGACAGCTTATGAGAGGCCAGAATTTTAAATTTTACCATAGATTTAATTTACTTGTGGTGTAAGTCAAGAACTCTTAAAATGGACATTTATTATATATCCAGTCTATTTATTGATGCATATGTTGACTGCATGTGTTGGGTTTTGAAAAACTTGACATTTCTCAGCTGTGCACATGACCATTTGGTCCATTTTCACCAATTACTTTTAATTAATAGATAAAACCTTATTGTATAAAAAATTATTTACATAAATATATATATGATATTTTATGGGAATATTGATTCGATCAGAATTTTCATAAATGTATCTGCTATCAACAAAGATATCGATATAGGAGATATATGGGGTGTTTGATGCATATTATTGAGAATAAAATGCATTTTATGATGTAATGTGATGGAAAATATGTGGTTAAAAATAAGGAAAAATTTTGAATTTGCGTGTCATATTATTTTATTTAAGAATGTGTGGTTGAAAATGAGTTTTAAAAGAATGAATTTTGATAAGAATGTGTAACAAACAGGGGCATAGTTTTTTAGTTGCATATTTTGTTAATTGAGTGATTGAGCAAGTTCAATTATGGAATGTATTTCAGTCCTTCACATAGAATATTTAAAGTATTACAGGAAGATTCATGTGCTATTAATTTGTAATTCATTTTTTGACAAAAACTTTAACATAATATGTTACTGATTTGTTAACGTTAACACGTAATAACGGTGGGTAAAATTTAATTTCTGAAACTATGATTTCAAATTGGAAATAATTTATTACTCCAAGAAAGATTCATGTATGACCTCAAGAAAGAGCACAAAATAATTAAAAAGAGTATAAATTAAAATGCCAAGTTAAAAAGAATTATTGCTTTGCTGCCATTAAGAGCCTGTTTAAGAGGCAGTCAATTCAAACTTGCTTAAAAAGAGGGTTTACCATTGACATTGGAAGAAAAATTAGACTTCTGTTTTTTATTTAATTATAAAAATTACATTAATATATCTGTCATCCAACATGCTACATGTAGACATACAAATTCCTTGACTAGATGGATCTTCTCATCACATCAAGGCCCCCTTTCCCCTCACCCCGCATACCATCTATAAATATATCAAACCCCAGAATTTCTTGCAAAATCACTGCAACTTGTATTCCCTCGACTCAAAAGAAAACGAATATCCAAAAATTTCGTTGAAATTGTTCGTTTGAAAACTTTCCGAAAAGCCAATCATAGGTTCCTCTGTCCATAAACATTGTCAAATCATTTTTGAGATAATAAATTTGTCGTTTATGTTTCCGATCAAGATTGATCGTATTCTAAAAGTGGTGTGAAGATTAAGACTGTTTAAATTTCATCAAGAAGTCTTCTTAATTCTTGCAGCTTTCCAATAATGGTGAAAAGTACACAAATCAAGATCCAATCAGGCACAGAAAAAGCCAAAAGTACAACTCCATTATCATCTTCTTCATGCAAAAAGAAGTACAAGGGAGTTAGAATGAGAAGTTGGGGATCATGGGTTTCTGAAATTAGGGCTCCTAATCAAAAGACAAGAATTTGGTTAGGCTCTTATTCTACCCCAGAAGCAGCAGCTAGAGCATATGATGCTGCCCTACTGTGCCTTAAAGGTTCCTCAGCCAACCTTAATTTCCCTCTCTCTTCATTACAAGAAAACCTTAATCCTAATACCTTAATGTCCACAAAATCCATCCAAAAAATTGCAGCAGCTGCAGCAGCATCAGATAATTCTAAATTTCTTGAAAAACCCACAAATTTAAACTCTCCATCACCACTTAATTCGCTTCCCTCCACGTCATCGTCACCATTGTTATCATTTTCAAGTTGCAGTCACATTGAAGAAGAAGATCATGTTTCTTTGGGATCTTCTTTTGATGCTCAGTGGTACAACTTTGATTCACCAAAGTACAATGATATGCTCAATGGGGAGTTTTTTGATCCATTGATGATTCAAGATTCAAATGAAGATAGTTATGATATTCGCTTATGGAGCTTCCACTGATCAAGAAAATCAGGAATTCATAATCAAATTTATTTCTTTATTTATTCATTGGAACGATTAATTATTTCTTAAAGACATTGCTGA
The DNA here is from genome assembly GCA_903798385.1 of Fraxinus cuspidata. NCBI lineage: Eukaryota > Viridiplantae > Streptophyta > Magnoliopsida > Lamiales > Oleaceae > Fraxinus > Fraxinus cuspidata. The sequence goes on from CAIGRP010031328.1 coordinate 36,172, forward strand.
CAGTGGCAAGAGATTTCTTTAGTACTGTGTAAGCGTAATTTCATTTATCAGGAAATTAATTTAAGGATTCATGGAGAGAAACATATTTCCTACGCTCTTCCCAGTGAATTCTCATATGTTGAATCAAAAATAATATATATATATTTTTTCCAGTTGTTCAATGAATATTCCCAGTAACTTAGTCCTTATATGGAAAACTTTGAAACGTTGCTAAAAAATTAAGGTCAAAGTCAATAATTAATTTTAATCATATATTTTATTAGAATCACAATTTTATCAACATTTTAAGACACAGTTCATCATTTTTCTTTATCAAAATTCGCTAAATTCAAATTTGTTGAGCCTGAAAAAAAAAATTGAAAAATTGGTCGAGGTTCTTTCACTTCCCCATTTTCCAAAAAGCTCTTAAGTTTTCATTCACCTAAAAATATTATTATATCCCTGAGATAATAGTTCATCACTGAGAAAAATATGACATCACCAATGGACTTCATAATACTATATCATTTATGGAAAGGATGCGACTTTGAAGTCACCTATTGACTAATTATCAACTTTGCTGTGAACGTAGCTATCGAAATTGTCAACAATGCTATCATCAACTCTTTTATAAGTGACGAACTAGCTATTGGAGTCGATACTCATCCATCAATGGAATATCCACTTGTGATACTAATTACAACGATCCAATTCTCCAACATTACCCACATTCTTGTTGAGACACGAACCAAAATCTTAAATTTCATTATCTCAAGTCACTTGAGACTAGTTAATTAATAACTTTTCTATATGGTTACAAAATTTTGAAACCCTATTCAACCACTTTGGTTTAGAAGTCCTTTTATCTGTTTTCAATTTTTTTCATCAAAAACATTTCAACTATCTAAATCAGTTTTAGGATGAATTTATATTAATTTTTTGTCTTTGTTACATTGTTCTTAGCAAATAGCACTAATGTGAGTAACTTTTCCTCTTAGAAATAAAATCAAATGAAACGACAAACTTAAAATCATATATTCCATTCGACTTGCAATCTTAATTTGAGAAGTTAACAAGAATTTTACTTAGATCGATGGACGAGACGAAATAGTGAAAGAAAATTTCAATTAAATTTTAAAACAATTTTGCAGATGGATTTGTTCTCTTGTAAAGTGTATAGGTACATGCTCGTTCGTCTCTATTATACATTGTTCCTGGTCTTTTCAATAACATATTGTAGGGCACTGTCACAAGATTGAAGATTTGGATTTGATAAATCTATTGCTACACATTGAATTGAATGTTTGTCCTATTACTTTTTTGAGAAAATGGGAAAGAAAAGCAATTTAGAAAAAATAAAATATTTTGGCGTCTAGTGAACATGGCACTGCCCATCTGGGGATTATTATTTCAAGTTCATTAGAACAACATATCATGTGATTTTAAAGCATCAATTCATCAAATTTTTTTTTTTATTTCTAGAATGGCATGTGAGACATTAGATCGAAGTTTTTGTTCTACTTTTTTTCGATTTATTTTAAATAAGATGGTGAAATTTGATTAATTGTTAAGAATAAAACTGAACCAAGGTAAACTGGTGCAACCCAAAGACTTTCACTTAATCTAAAAGTTATGCTATCTTCCCCATTCATCGCTTTCGTTCAATCTGATTGTAAAATGTAATTTATGCTAAATTCAGAATCTTAAAACTCAATGATTTTCACAAAATTAGATAGATATGGAAATTCTGCAACCGACATTTAAATAATTGAGGTTATGATATGTTAGAGATATTTTTAAATTTCATCTCCATTAATCTGAGAAACTGATGGAGGTGGGACCTGAAAGGCTAAGAGAGGTATGGAAGGAGTTCATGGAAGCACATATATGTTTCTCCTTCTAGTTCTAGGTCATTTAAATTAACTACAATTTTGCAGTGTTAGGTTTATGCTCTTGCTAAGCTTTAGGCTGTAAAAAAATCATTTTGTATTGAGGAATGAATCTGGAAGAAGTAGGTAGTTTTGTCTTGATGTCTGTTTTCTTCACAGGTTAAAGAGGTAATATGAGCTTTTATTCTTTATTGAGTCAAAAGGGTAACTGGGAAGCAAAACAAACTTTATCGACCCAGATTGAGACTTGTGGGTAGAGATGGCAGCGGGACGGGGCACGCCGCCCCTCTCCAGCCCCACCAAACCTTAGACAGGGAAGGGCTCGGCGGGTGCGGGGCGCAGGCCTGCGCCGTTTCCTATCCCCCCCCCCCCCCTTTTTTTTTAAATTTTCAATTAAAATGCAAATTCAAAATTTTAAAATCTAAAGCAAATAATGCTCAAACT
>CAIGRP010031329.1:0-16218 GCA_903798385.1 Fraxinus cuspidata
TGAGATATATATTCTTTTCATCTCATTGCGTAAACGAATTTTTATTTATTTATTTATTTATATTATGATGATTCACAAAAATATCTACAAGGCTTCATATCACGCTAATAATACCTTTAAAATAGTACAACCCGTATAATGTATGGACAAAAAACTAGTTTTTCTAAAAGACTCGTAATAACTCTTGTAATCAATCAAAACTTGATCAATAAATTCCAAGATTCTAAATAATTTTAGCGCCCACATCCAACAATCCAATATGAATACCCAACAACACATAGAGGTGTATAATGCGGAATTAAAATAATCAATCAGTAAAAAGTAACAAGTCACTTATTTATTATTTCTAGATGATTAAGTTTAATTTCAAATTAAAACCTAAGTTTCAATCATGCAATATAAATCAAAAAAATAAAAGTAAAGAACGCCAATTTGGTAATAAAGAAAAATCTCTTGAATAACTCTTTATAGGGATCAAAAACTTCAAGGCGAACTTTACAAAAAAAGATAACTTACAATTGGTTTAAACACAATTAAGCTTTAGTAAAAACTGACCTTCCAACAGTCAATCATCGAAAAACATCTTCGATTGTGCAACTTGCATTTTCCAACAATCGGACTTTTTTGTTTTCCTCCACGTGGATCACCTAGAACGAACTCATTCTTAAACAATTGGAACTCCAGCCATCTATTCCCAACTTCAGAACTTTGAAAGCGTATTGGTGAAGGTAATGATTTTTATGTTTGATCTTTAGATATTTTGTGTTTTGCTCTTTGGTTGAGCAAGAGAATAATGGAATCAATGTTTAATCTTCAATACGATGTTCTCTTGAATTAAAATAGGCTCAACACGCTTTTGGGACGGACCAATGCTTGGATATTTATAATATCAAGTATTTGAGGTTGAATGGGATTATAAAAGTTATCAAATCGCAAACAGGTTTCTGCCAAGATAAGAAGACCGTTTGAGCACCTTCCTCACAGCTAGCGAGTAGTCTCGTGTCCGCTAGAGCGCCCAAGGCGCGAACAGCAAGCGATGATGTTGCTGAAATTTGTGCTCGAGCGCTCCTACGTGGTCAGCGAGTGGTTTTGCGAATATTTTTTCTCCTTATTCGATCTTTGACCTCTTCAATGCATGTATTACTAACCCCCAACTCTTTTGACTTTAATTATAATTCAATAACTATGATTTTAGACTCAGAACTAGCCGATTACAATTTGGACCTAACAGAAGTGATTTGTTAATCTTGTTCGCATTTCACAAATTATAATCATCTATCTAGAGTTAACAGGAACCAGTGACAGCCAAGCATTCGTTTTCTAAAAAACGAACAATAGCTGGACGGAGAAAAATCTAGCACGTGGTAATTTAACGAGAGAAGTTTCTGCTGTCATACTGTCGAGGAATGCATACTCAAGTAAAATTGCATCTAATAAGAACAGAGTTTTGTCGAGTCTTTCAACCTAGGAAAAGGGTTGATGAAGAGAATTAATTGGCACCAATCAGTAAAATTTCTGTGGGAACAAAATCGAGAGTATTAATAATTTGTTTTCATACTAGGATGTCTGAATTTATAGCACACCAAGATGACAATACAATCAATAAAAACCTAAAGAACATGGTGATTGAAATTGCCAAATCTAAAGGTCTTACGTTAAGATTCAAGCATTATTGCATGCCTTGTTCACAAATTCAGGAAAAGAAAACCAGAAAACTACAATAACGTGAGCGAACAAATTAACAAATTTCAAAATGTAATTAGACTAAAATTTAGTCAGCACGGAAAAAGCAATTGGCCATGACATTACTACATTGCAAGGAAGGATGGATTCATTAAACTTGAACCTCGGAGTCCATTGCAAAGGCTAGCCCCATCAAGTTCTTGCCACTCTCTGCCCTTGGGCTACTCCCTGCACTGCTGTTAGATACGGAACCATATGCACCCCTCTGTAAAACCCCAGTGGGAGATGATACCAAACAGGTGCTACTATCCCAGCCCTCCATCCGGCTCAGAGCCGTGGTGTTCTTACGATCATTTTTGTTGTTATTGGAGCTATGTAAAACCTCCCCAAGAGGTCCACCCTCGGAATGTTCCCAGGAAATGGGAATCCAGTGGGTTTGTCTTTGCCTCTGTTCACTTGAGATGATACCTACTCCCAATCCCATTTGAGTTGCCTCAAGCTCTTGGGATGATCCCAATGGAGAGGCTGTAAGTTTTTTGTTCGTGGAAGATGAGGTAGAAGACATGAAGTCTGATGTGATCACAGGGATGGAAATTGAAAGCTGAGTACTGTCCGACAGCATATCCGACTGCATATCAACATCAGGCCATGAAATGGCCGAGCATTCTGATGGGTTTTTGGGCCATTCATCCATGAACTGGCGAAGTGGATGCTGTGATTTGCTTAATTGATCGTTGAGATTGCTGTTCACAAAGGAAGAACTTCTATCTAAAGGATTGAGCAAAGAAGCAGAGCATACTAATCCGAACTCGGAGCAAGAAGATTTCACATATGCATTCTTTTGTTTGGGAACAGAATATTCATTGTTTTTCAGACTTGTGTTTGACGATAACATGGAGAGCCCTGTTGTACATTGATATCCCTCGTCCACATTTTCCTTTTCGAGAAAACTACTGCTAAAAGGATAAAAATTCAATGTTTATTAGGCCAGAAAAAAGAGAAAAAGTTGAAGTAACATTTGTATAACATGGAAAACGGAAAAACTCTATGGACCGCTAGTTCCCTAAGAATTTGCAAGTTTCATCTTATATTGTAATACCTTTCCCCACTTAATACTGACTTTGTCTATTCAAACAGAACAATAAACTTAAAAAAGGACTTGAACTTAGAAGACCAATCAATAATTTGACACCAAAGCCGAAACTATTTCATTCAAGGTTAGAAGTTTGAACTTAAATACATGGAATGGATCTGTAGGGTGTCCATTAATATACCTGTTAATATTTTGGGTGGCGGACAAAGGATTTTTAGAACCAGACTGCAAGTTATTAAGTTGGTGATGATGCGAAAGTGCAAGATTGTTATATGCACTGGCTCTGGGCCCCATAGTTGCTGCTGAGGTGGAGGAAGTCACGGGCATCAGCTTGGTGGTAGTTGTGTTGGTTCCGGTAACGGAATGGCCAGATTGGCCTTCCACAGGCTTTCTTGAACGGTGACGGCCTCTGTTCATATGCCGCTCACAATATTTCTGGTCGACAACTGCATCTCTTGAGCACCGCCATTTCTTCCCATCAGTCCTTCGACACCTTCCTGGTTCAGGATCAGTGTTGGAAAATCCCAGATGGAATGCTCCCCATCCCACTGCTCAACACACATCCAAAGAAACCAGGTCAATAATCAAAATATACAGAAGAACATATGAAATCTCGCCCTATTATAAAGACAAGAGAATGAATGTAACAATGTCGACTTCGAATGATATTCCTACAACCTTCAATTAATGCAATTTCTTATACATAAGAAGTACTTGACTTCATAAACAAATAATCAACACTGAAAACATGATCCCCTTTTGCAAACATGAGAGCATTCTCTGCTAAAAATGAAAATATAACATGTAAAAGTAGAAAAGAAACTCACAAGCATTGGGTCTTAGGCCAGAAAAGCTGGAGAAACCAGTAGACTCAAGGGCTTTTGTAATAGGATTTAGAAGATAAGAAGGAATAGGCACATTTGCAATGATATACTTGTAGATCAAAGCCTGATGTTCTAGCTCCATCCATTGTGATGGAGTAAATGGCCCTCTAAGCCCTGATAGCACCCCTTGCATGCTAGCAGCGTCTATGCCTCCAGGCCCATATCCTGAATCAGAAAGATGAAAATATTCAAGTAAATATCATCATCTCAATGCTTCTTGAAAAAAAGAAAACTGTTTAGTGGTCAGTGAAGGAATCGAATCTTTTCTTGCTCTCCTACCCACCAAAAAAGTAAAGCTTTTTTTTTTATCTTCTTTTTGAAAGGACCAACGCTGCGTGCATATGACATGACTATCCCAACAGAAGAACAAATCAAAATCAGCAATTCCATTACCAGTCACTTAAAAAAACCCCATCTCCATAAAAGTGCTCAGACAACCCATCCCCCAAATCAGAAAGCTATTTGTATGAACATTGTTGTCCTATACCATACAAGAACAAACTATGGGACAACAGTCAAAATACTTGTGCTAACCTGTGTTTCTATTAAAGGAACTTGACGTTTGTTGACAGTAGGGCAATGTCAAAGTTTGAGAGTTGGGAGAAGAGAAACTGAGCATTTGTTGGCCTTGAGAGAGGTTATTGCTATTAGATCTCAGTAAAGGGATTCTATCCTGAAGCAGCATTGCCTCACTAGAAGCTGTCTTGGCCAGTTTAAACTCCCTATATTCATCTTCATTTGTGGTGCCTGGCCTTCCTTGCTTGAAAAATCCAGATCCGTACCATTTGTGCTTTGCCTCAGCTGCATTTTCTGAAGCGAAGACATTATTAGTTGCAGTTGCAGTTGCAGTTGTTAAGCAAACTAAACCATCCAAACCCACAACCCCAGAATCCATAAAGAGTGGAAGAAAAGAAAAGCCAAGCCTACAAATTTTCACTGCACAAGGATGCAGAGGCTTTGTCTGTTGGAAGGAGGATCATTATATGACAGTGGTTAGATGCTTTGTTTGGTTGAAGCACAGTTGAAAAAGGAAGCTGAATTGGTTTTTGTTGAGTGAGTTTGATTTTTGTCAAAGGAAAGTATTGCAAGAGAGGTGTGTGTGTGTGTGTGTGTGTGTGTGTGTGTGTGAGAGAGAGAGAGACTACTGTCTACGAGGTTTGTGAAAAACTGCTAGTACGTACACTTCTGTATATATTGTGTCCAAAATCTTGAAATAAATGATCTCCTAGAGTACGATGAAATTTATTTTCTTGGTACAAAAGTTTTCTTTAGATATTTACCTAGTGTTGGCCACCATTAATTTTTTTTAAATCTTTATCTTTCTTAATTTTAATCACACATTTTTCAAATAAAATAAATTATATACAAATTTAACATTTTTCATTATTTTTCAACCTCACATTTTCCCACCAATCACTATTTCAAAATTTATAATTTCTCCAAAATGGAAGCCGAACACTAGCTAATAATAGTTCAGGCTTAAGTTGCTTATGTATTAAAATTTGGATATTAATAATTTAATATTCAAGGGTCTACTTTGATAAGTGGAGTGGTCCTAATAATTATTAGTTAATTACTATTTTAGTATCAACTTACACGAGATTAAACCATTCACATATCACGCAAGATAGTTTTTTATTTATTGAACGCGGAGATCGAAGGTCACGAGTTCGAATCCCTTGCCAATATTTCTTCGGTCGAGCTCGTCGCATCGGGCTGCCTAGTGCGATTTATCTCTCATGTGTGGTTTGCGAGCTACTGCACATGAAGTGAGATTTACCCAGTGCGCACTCACGAGTAGCGGCTGCAGGTTCCTACGTAAAAAAAAAGCGTTTTATTTGAAAATATCACCCTTCTAATTTGATTGCTTATTCACTTTTAAATGTATTGATCGCACAATTGAGCGTATCAAACTCTGATATCGAATTAAGACTTGAAATTCTATCTTAAAATAACACTATTACTAAGAAGTAACCAACATTTTATATAATGGTTAATTTCAAATATTTAACCAACGCGGAATTATTCCTTAACATCGTGACCACACAATGAATGTTGCACAATCTATTTTTTAGTTACTTTGATTTTAGGTAATTAAAGGAATGTATTAGTATGTATTATTAGAGAACAATTTTTACAATTTCATTTACTGAAATCATAACGGAGATCTCAAATCATTCAAAAATATGCGGTACAGTTCCAAACAGCTAAATCATAACATCTTTGTCTCAAACCTTGAGGATGAGGTTATACATCTAATAAACTATTTCGTCGAACATACTCCTCTTTGGATCAAGGAACAACTATATGCACTAAATGCCCAAAAAAGAAAATAGACGAACAAAACGGAAGACGAAAGATACCTAAATGATATCACTCTTTAAATTAAGGAGGTTTTATCTTTCGAAATCCAACTGTGCACCAGAAGAAAGGCTTTCCATTTCTAAAACTTGTCAGATACCAAAAGTCAAATTTGGACTTTGATTAGAAAAGAAAATTTTGACTTTGATTAGAAAAGAAAAGCTTTCCATTTCGTTACATGTAGAAGTTTACTTTGATTAGAAAAGAAAATTTGGACTGCATTGTATAATCATGTGATCGCATGGTATACTTGGCTACAACGTATGGTATATTGCTTGAACTTGGTAGTGAAATATTTGTTGCCCTTTAGGTCGCACCAGTAAAGTCTTGAGATCACGAGATTTGACAAGTTTTCTTCCTTTCAACTTCGTCTTTATATTTCTTTTTTGGTTCAACTTAAGTCCCTTCTTATTTCATCACGGATCTTTTATCTTTCAACATTTTGTATTTTTTTATCCTGATCCTCCACAATTATCTATAAGTGATCCGTTTCAAGTTTCGAAATATTGTAATTTAGTTTACAAAATCTCCAAGTATTGAATTTATCCCCCAAAACTAGCGAATTTCCTCATATTGCTCTCTTAATAATTCTTATTGATCAAGTGCAATCGAGATGGTCTTCAATTGTCCTTAATCAACTCCAATTAAGCTCAAAATCCTTTTCCTTCGCAACAATCGCATTCAAGTTGAAATTTATCCTACAATTAATATAATTACACTAAATTAGCTTGTTATCCATTCAATGAACAATAATTCCTCAAGTGTAAAAGTTATAAATCACACTCAACACATTGTTCCTTTGTACATCAATGAATTCACCTAGTACTTGGAACGTCCAATTAATGAGAGACCTACTTTGGTGGGGATTGAATTTTATTGTTTTTTATGAATATAGAGATTTTTTATATGGTGCTTTACAGGAAATATTTTGCTATTTAATGTATGTAACGTTGGAAATTCCCTGTGTACGTGGTAGCTTAATTCATCTATAGTGTGGCCCATGTGTTACACTAGCAGATTTTTTTATTTTTTTGAGCGATGTGTTAATTGATTTAATTCAGCAATTGCTAGTCAAAGAACAAATTTCGAAGGTGATAATTAATTTCAATGAAGAAGGTTTTGCAACGCCGCGTATATGTAAAAAAACATTTTCCGACTACTCAAGTCAACTAGTATTTTGCCGAAATAAAATGTCTATATGAAAAAAGTTATTAAAAGTGACAATTTAGTCATGCAAAATAATTGTCGAGGCATTTTATCAAAATAACATTTAAGCAATTTGAAAACAGTTGACGAGTATTGTTAGAGTAACTAAGCAAATTAAAAATCCTCATCAACTTGGTTTGTTTTTTATGAGGGTATGCTTAAATATTTTAAAATTCATGTAAAAAAAGGAAGAGGTTCGCGTGTGTTCAAATGGACTAGCATCTTAGTCAACTTTGCATACTTTAATGAGAATATTTGATTATTAGAAAAAGTAATTATTCTTGATCAGGCTCAAAGCCAAGCCCAAAAACAGGGTAACTTTTAAAAAATATACATCAAACATGTCCTTAATGTACCAACCATTTTTGTTAACATTTTCGATGAGAATGTCTAAATCATTTGAAATTTGGGCGAAAAAATAGAGAATTTGTTCATAGTTTTGGATAGAGTATGATGTATTCATGTACACAAAAATCTAGAAAGAAAAATTATTTAAAAATTTCTTAGTGTCATACTAGAAGAAAAAAAACGAGTTAATAGCATTAATAACCAATACTGAAGTTATTTTTTGTAGTATTAGTCACTCAAGTTTCTAACTATTACATTTATAGTCAATTGATCAAAAAAGTTAACAAAAAATCCCCTATATGCACTATTTTCAAACAACTTCATTTATTACGCTAAGTTAGCAAAATTGCAGAGTTAGGAATTGAGGAATAATTATGTTTGAAATTTGTTTTCAAAAGATTTTTCGTCTAACAAATTCAGGTTTTGTTTTTTAATGACGGTTTTTACTGATTTGGCATAATAAATAGCGGTATTTGGTTATTATACATTGGTACTTAATGTGACATGTAGGGTTTAATATTAAATTGATTTACCAAGTAACATTTAGTGTAATATTTATAACTTGAGTGACTACTACTGTAAGACCATTGGCGTAATTAATCCAATAAATTTCCTATAAAACTTTACTTGTAATTTATTTTTGTGAAATAATATAAAAAATATATTTGTCCTCACAAAACTTATTTTTTAAGAAATAAGTGGTAACTTACTTTTCTTTGAAGCTTGCCAAACATGCTCTAACATGCACATGTTTATAGCATTGGTAAATATTGTCCGCAATGGTGAACAAAATAAATAAAGATAAGAATTTCGAGAGAGAGAGAGAAGGAGAGCAAAGCTGATGTAGACGTGTCAACGGTGGGTGGTGCACTGGTGTGGTAGCGATGGCGCCACGTGAGCCCCACCATCAAACATGGTCCCGAGACAAAACAAGACATTAATTCACACACACACGCACCAACTTGCTTGCTCCTTCTCATGATACATGTCCATATAAACTTTGTATTTATGCATATTCTACTTGCATTAACACCAAGCCCGATTGATTTAACTAAAAATTTATATATTTATAACGATCCTCATTATAATTAAATTTTAAAAAATAATATATTTTCAAAAAGTAATTTTTGAGATAATATGTTATTAAAAAAGAAGGAATTTTTTTGTATTTACGTATAATATTATTTTAATGGAGAATGCATGGTTGAAAAGAAGGAAAGAAAAATGCATTAAAATTTTAATGGAGAACAAACAAGGGCTTAATAATTTTTTATAAAAGTTGATAAGATATGTGAACTAAATAAGAACTAAATAAGGACTAAATAAAATTTCTATTTCAAACACAATTTCATAATTTAAAAATTCGTAAATTTTTAATTTTTAATAAAAAAAAAAATTGAAGAGAGGAGACTTTTGACCAAAACGTTTGAAAACTTCAATGAAAAATTGTCCATTATTATATGGATATTTGCTTTAGTCCGGGCATCAATTAAAAACTTTACCTTATATTAGCCTTTAATACTCATTGTAGCGTGTGTGTGTGTCTATATATATCAGGGACCGAATTAAAAAATTATGTAGGTGTTTTGAACTAAGCTAATATATATTATTTTCCTCATTTAGTCTTAGATTGGACTTGAGCTACGTTGGGTATCTCCCTAAATCCATCCCTGGTTTCAGTGTTTCGTATTCTACCTTTTCAACAATCATGTTTTCATGCATTTTATATTGCCTCCCGTTCGTGTTTCCATGCAGGTGGATATTTGATATAATCACCTTCGATTAAACATATTTTTTGGTCCATACATCTTATTCACTTCATAATTATTATTCACTTATTACCTACACATTTCATGTTAAAAAATAAATCTTATATCAAATAAAATTAAAACTATAGATCAACGTATAAAAGTTTGGACTACTCCGCTTAATAATATTAACATCTTAACATGGAATACCAAATTTTAATATAGTATCAGAACTCATTAAATTCCAACAAACAATTCACTTAAAATGAGCATGCAAATTTTAAGATTTGTCAGCTCAAATTAATTACCATCTTGTTAAGAGATAAACTTAACATTGAATAAAGATAAAAATATAAATCAATATAAGTGTTTGAACTACTCATCTTAATATGATTAATCTTTTAACATGAAACTCAAAATCTTAAAATTCCATGAGAAACAAAACTTAAAATCCAATATCATAGCAAAGGGAGGCATAAATGTACCTATGATCCTGTTTGATAGAGATTTTAATTTTGATTTTAATTTTAATTAAAATCAACAATTAATTTTAACGACATATTTTATTCTACACATAATTTTTTAATCACATATTTTACTAATTTTTATTAATATCTATAAAAAATTTAATTTTAATCTTCAAGGAGTTGTATATGCCGGGCGGGAGAGAACGAGATATTGGATTGAAGGGTTCGCTTCCTCATTGCCGACAGGGTTGGTTTGGGAGCCAAAGCTTGCCAACTTTGGACGTCACATTTGTACTACCACCATTCCTATACCCATTTGCTATGATATTTTTATCTCTCATTATTGGACCTCGCCTCACCATTTTAAAAATTCCATCCAATTCTAATCTAAAATATAAAGAGAGGACATCTATCGTGTGTACTACAATGCTATCAATGTTTTGTTTATTCATTCAAAAAGTTTTTGTTTCAACATGTACACAAGATAAATATTCGAGAAATTGTTAAAAACGTCCAATTTTCTCCGCCCAATTTTAAAAATGTTCAATTTTTGTTTTGATTCGTTAAAAATGAAAATTTTGATTAGATAAAATTTATGATTGAAAAGTTGATAAAAATTGTGAATCTCATAAATTTGAAAATTGAGTATTTTTTTTTTCTTTTCAAATTGTGTTTAAAAATAAATTTGAATCTCATAAAAATTGTGTTTAAAAATAAATTTGAAAAATTGAGTTTTAGAAAATAAGAGTCAAACAAGGAATAATATTTTAAAAAATGAGTAGAATGGCCTTACATTGTTTCCGTTAAAAAAAATCTCTCGCCTAAAGTTCGTACCACTTCTTAACCTTGATTTGACGTACGAATCGGACATCAATCTCTCTTTTCTTGAATCTATAAACATCTATTTCCGTCTTACTCTCCATTTCTCTCTTTCTATCACCAGGGCCAGCCCTGGCCTAAGGTGAACTAGGCTGCCTTGGGCCTCTTAGAAAAAAAAATTCAGCCCAAAACTCACCCCCAAAGTCCAATCCAAAATTCGCCCGGTTGCTCAAAATAAACCTTTTGGTTGGAAGAGAAGACGTGAGAAATTAACCAAATGGCAGCAAATGTTCCTTCAATCCAACTTATACTTGCAGCAAAATTCCATACAGGATCCTGCTTTCTTTTGTAATTTTGTCTTCCATATAATGGATTGTTTATCTGATTTTGGCAAATGCAAAAATACTTTTGGCTAATTTGGACATCTGCATATGTGTGCAATTTAAGAGTAAACTTTTGGCTCATTATTCAGGTTTTTGTTTCTCCATTTTGCATTGGTACAAGTTTCTTGATTTATTGAATATTATGTGCGCTTATTGGGTTTCTCGTTTGTTCAATATTGTTTGGTGGTGTCGTGTGAAACCTCATTGGAATATCCTTTTCTTTGATGAAATGAATGAATCTGTGTACTGGGCTTTCTTGTTTTACTTAGAAATTTGAAGAAAACCACAAATTTGGGCAAATCTTTGAATTCTTGAAGGAATTATTTGCTATCGGAAAGATTGAAAACTATATCTAGTTTTCAAGTTTTTTAAAGCCTTTTGAGTGATGCTTAAATAATTAGGCTTTGACTTGTAATTAAACATTTTTCTTCTACTTCTTGAAATGATTTAACGCTATTTTACATGAATATGGGATTGGTGTAATATGATTTATGTCCTTTTGTTTGGTCATGTTATAAAGGATAGGAAGAATACAAGAAAACCTAGTTCATTCAAACTGTGTTGTCAAGAAAACTAGTTTTAACAATTGGTAAATTATCACCAGCTAAAGCATTTTAGGGGCTTGAAATCTAAAACAATGGTGGAGAGGTAACAAAATATAGACATTTTAATTGGACTGATTCATTGAGATAATCAATTAAATAAAAATGGTGGAAATGAAAAGAAAATGGAATTTTACCAAGGAAATGGAGAGTAAATGGTGTGGAGAAAGGTAAAGGAAATAACGTAGGCAATTTCTTTCACCTAATAATGAGTGAGAGTTTTTAGGGGCAAAAGATAAATAAAAAAATTTGCACTATTAATTCATAAACATAGCAATTTCAGTCTTTAAACTTTTATTATAAGTTCCACAATTGACTCCTAAACAAAAATATGATGATGTTTAAGAATTTCTAGTTTATTTCGAAAAGCTTAGGGGTTGTTCTCTTTGCTGTTTTCGGATCGTTTTATGTTTTTTATTTTTCAAAACAGTGAAAATGTATTCTCTTTCCCGTTTTCGAAAATGAATTTTTGAAAAAAAAAAGAACCCCATTACAATCAAATATACTTATTAATCAATCAAGAGCACATAATAACACATAGTTACAATACATGTGATGAAAATATACCATGGAATAATACAAAAATCTTTTCAACATGTTCAACACATAGAAAACATCAAATTAAAACTAACTTAATCAAGTAAATGATATAACCAATACATAAATGACCCCAAGAAAATGTCTCACCATAATTATCTTATCTCATTCCGTATAGCTCATATCTATAAAACACATATCTCGTCTCATCGTCAACCATGCTCGCTAGATTGGTCACGTCTTATGCCTAACTGATAAACCACTAAAGATAGTAAGTCCATGGGATGTTCCTCTATCACTATCTCACATCTTTCAATCTAAGTAGATAATGAGTCTTCACCTAATAGAGGTGATAGGAGTGTTACTCTCTCACTCCACCCGATTATGATTCTAATAGGTAGAAGATTCCAAAAAATTTAATCACATCACCTCTCATGATCTAAATGTCATTTCTCCAAATATCCTGTATATATATTGATAAGTGCGTTTTACATACTTATTTTTTACCACAGATATGGATAATTGTTAATAAACATGTGAAATATAGCTCTATTCGATATAATTTGTGTTTTGCAGAACAATAATGATGAATATGACGGAAAATAAGAAAAATAAGCGAAAAATGGTTAAAATGAAGTAAAATCAAAGTTTGAGTACTCAAATGCAAATACTGAAATGTTGTGTCGATCTCACGATGAAGATTTGAGAGTGATAGACATCAATTGGATGAGCCAAGGGATGAAATATAGTCGAAGTACTATCACATATCAACTTCTACACGAAAAAGTTATGCTTCGAATTTTTAGTCTCAGTTTGAGACCCATTTTTGGTATAGAAAACGTTCAAATTTTTAGTGTTTTTCTAAGTGTAAATTTTTGATTTTCTATTTGATTAAAACACATATGGAAACGAATCTTGTGATGCATATATAAACCTTAGGGCCGTCCAGAACGTTGAGGGAGAGATTTTACAAGGATTTTCAGAGAGAAAAAGAGGCAAGAACGCGAAGAACAATATCACAACGCGAAAATCAAATTCAAGAATTCAAAAAATAGGCAGAAACAAGAGAAGCAACACCACGAAGCGAAGATTAAACTCAAGAGTCGAATTGGTGATGTCGTTCTTTATTTACTTTTCTGATTTTCTTCTTCCCACTATGCTAGGCTAGATTAATTATGTATTAGGGTTAGATGAACTATGTAATATGAATTTTAATTCTTAGTTTTACATTCATGACAATTCAAAACACATTTTGTAATATTTGAATGGTTTATATGAATTTTTTTTCTCCACAACTATATGCGTGAATGATTGTGTGAGTTTGGTGGCTTATTTCATGCATTTGAAAAAAGGGGAATATGCTCGACATATATAAATCATTATATGGTCTAACAGGGGATAGAAATATATCGTTATGCCTTATGTGAATATTTAAATGTTCATAAAAACACATGCATTTTTGTATGTTCGCATCCGTCATAGAGATATAGTCGGTCACATATTGAAATATGTTTAACTTTACTCAACAGAGACAATTAGATAATTAAGGAGCATTGATTCTTTAATATTTCAACCATGTGTCAAAGTGTAAAACTAAGTTTAAAAAGATTATTGCATAATGATTCGTGATCCTAGTACATTCATCATACATTCGAAAAACCTAAATAACATTTAATATCATTTACATTCAGTTTAGATAAATCATTATTAATTGCATGTTCAGAATTAATTTAGTTATAAATTTATTAAAACCAAAAATTTCATTTTATTCTGTTCGGTTAAAGTTACCGTAGTTAGAATTTAAACTAAATTTTCGTAGGAACAATACTCGGACTCAAAAAATTCATTTTATTACTTGTAACGAACCGTACACTTGCGTTAAATTTAATTAGACATATTTTCGTGAACAAGTTTTTTGCACCGCTGCATGGGATTGAATTTAGTTTAATTCTATTTATTTTGATACTAATTCGAATATTAGTTTATTTTTAATTATTTGTGTTTTAGAAGTTATTTTTCTTTATTTTTAATAATTCATCTAAGTACTACTTTTGATTCTTTGTCAGGTTTTGTATGCGAATGTTGCTTGACGGTGACTTGATTCCAACTGATCCAGAAATTGAGCACACCTTCCATTATAGGCAAAGAAAAGTAAGAGTAGTACAACAAATGACTGACGCATAAAACGAACAATTAGTTCCAGCCAATGTAGAGGAAGAAGATGACGGGAATACGTTACTTGGGGATTTCTTGTCACCATTCATCGTCCAAAGTCAATCCAATATTGTGTACCCACCATTCGAACAGTCGAACTTCCAGCTAAAAACTAATATCATCCAACTCTTCCAAAATGGGTATCAGTTCTACGGGTTGGCTAATGAGAGTCCACATACACATATATCCCGGTTCTTGGATATGTGTCAACACTTCAAGTACCAATGAATATGAGAAGATGCTATCAGGCTGAGGTTATTCCCACACACTTTACATGATAAGGCACTCGAATGGTTGGATTCACTTCCTGTGGCGAGCATAATTACTTGGAACGATCTGGCTCACAAATGTTGCATGGAATTTTTCTCACATGCCAAAGTAGCAAGATTGAGGCACGAATATCAATATTCAGTCAGAGTGAATCTAAGTCATTTGATGAGGCTTGGAATATGTTCAAAAATATACTTCGAAAATATCCTCAAAATGGGCTTGACAGAAATACACAAATCAGATTTTTCTATACATGACTGCTTCCTTCATTTAGAAGCATGGTCGATTCATCTTCAAATGGCTCCATAATCATAAGAACTATTGATAGACCATGAGAATTGTTTGAGAGAATGGCTAACACTTGAGCTATGTGGTCTACTGAGAGTGTGGGTATAAAGAAATCAGCTGGAATTTATGAGGTTGACACGGTAGTTTATGAGGTTAAAACATACTCAGCCCTATCTGCTAAAATTGATTCCTTATTTCATAAGGTAGAGAGCATATCACAAACAGCTACTACTGCACAAGCCAAAAAGCCAAGTTGTGAGGAGTGTGGAGCAAATCATAACACATCAAATTGTCCAGTTCTGGCAAGGTATGGAACAAGTGGATTTTGAAAAATGGAGACATCATCCATAGAATAATCCACATGCAGATACTTACAACCCAGGCGGGAGGAAACACCCAAGTTTCTCTTGGGCTAATCAGAATCAGAATAGGCCGCCGGATTAGCCATAGCATCAAGAGAAGAAATTTCAACTGGAAGAGATGTTTAGGAAATTTATGAAAAAAAATGAAAGGAATAAAATTTTGGGAGCCTAATTTTAGGTCTTTGCAGTCGCATAGACCAAAGTGGCATGCGGTCGCATAGACCCATGCCAAGATTTTGAGGTCTTGTTTGAGCTACTCTATACGATCGCATAGAGCAAAATTTTGGACCGTTGGAGGCCCTTTTTGACCGTTTATTTTTTAAACTTGGTGGCTTTTCACTTATATTTTGGCACTATTTCGTGCTTCTGGTCAAGACCTATATATAGAGAATCTATGTTCAATGTAAGAAGTATGAATAACACTTGAGATCCATATATCATTCCAAAATCTAAGATAGAAACTATTTTCTTCACATATTCAGATTTCATTTGTGTTCTTTATAGTTGGAGATTATACTTTGTGCTTGAGTGTTTAATCCTTACAAGGCTAGTTTAATCCTTCAAACCATTTGCCAGAATACTTTCAAGCATCATTTTCAATTCGTGTGGGGACAAATATAGTTTGAGGACAGCGATCACTAGTAAGAGCCTTCCATTTTGTTGCGGTGCTTTGTTCGTGGTTTGTTGGAGATTGTTGCTAATTTTAGTGTGTTTCTTCTCCAACTTCGTTGCCGTATCCAGCAATCTTTTGCTTCTTCGAGGTTCACTGGACTCATCAATATCTTTAGAAGATGTTTCATCTCGTGTTCCACTTGAACTAGGGATATCTTCATGAATTTTCCTCAATTCATTATCCGCAGATAACGAATCCTCAAAGAACTCCACATTGTGAAATCCTTGGGATTGGATGAAATTGATTCTCATCTTATTTCCTTTTACTTGGTAGAGGGAAA
>CAIGRP010031332.1:0-14377 GCA_903798385.1 Fraxinus cuspidata
AAACAAAAAAGCCTATGAAAAAGAAACCTCTTTTTGTCAAAAACGGTGCAGTAGTTGTATGCCACATTCAGGTCAGCTGCGTTATTATTGGTTAATTGTCTTAATTTTTCAGGTAATACTCGTGCAAAAGTAGCTTGTTCTACTATGTAAGCACGTTACATGATTGTCTAGCACGTGGTAAAATTCTGAAAAGCTAAATTTCTATGGATTATTCTCAAGGAAACTATTCCAATATCATTCTGTGTTCACGCTTGCTCTGGCTCATGTTGATATGAAGATCCTTTAGTTAAATTTTACTTACAGGTAAATAACTTGATATGCGTTGAGAACTTCTCTGATTTTCCCCAGCTAGGCCGATTCACCCTTCGCACTGAAGGTCAGAAAATATTTTCAATTGTTCTAGCAGTATTTTTCTCCTTTCCTACTTCAAATGAAATTATTGAGACTTCCATTGTTGACAGGGAAAACCGTTGCTATGGGTAAAGTAACTGGACTTCCTACTGCAAGTGATGGCATGTAAACATTTTTGTCATCAGAGGTGAGTTCGTCTTAGTTTTCTTGTCAAATTATACATGGTCTGTAGTTCTATATTTATTGCTTCCTCTAATCAAGTGATGAATATACTGGATTGATACTTCTATGGCACTTGAGCTATAATTTCTTGAATTGGACTCCTGTAACTTGTAATTTGAGTATTAATATGATGAATCTAATTGTCCCGTCTGCCGTTGCTAATAATTATTGAGTACTCAGAAACTCATCTTTGTCCCATAATAGCCTTTGGCTTTTACTGCTTATAAGCTCTTAAGGGTGTTTAATTTTACTTATAAGCCCAAGGGAAAGCATTTCAATTGTGTTGAGAAGCTCTTTGAGTATGGCTGGTAATCAAGCCTCTGTCTTTTCTACTAGCTTATAGGCCCTTTCAATTTGTTGAATGAACTCTGAAAACTTATATGCTATAACGAGATATAAGCTTTCGGTGCTTATGAGTTTTCTCTCTTCATAAAATTCGGATGGGTTGCTTAACATGACTTAGAAATAACATATTATTAACTGCGTTTTGCTTTGTGGTTAAATTCATACCTGTTCATGTGAAATTTGAAACAAATGTGCTTAGGTGTTATATATGTCATGAACTGAAGCTTTTGGTGATGTTTATTGGTAATCAGAGTTGACCTAACAAAATACCAGAATTTGAAGTCAGAATTCTCCAAAAAAAATTGAAGTTTATAATTTGTTTGTGCACAAAAGGTTTAAGACTTCATATTACTCAGGACATGGTTTGTCAAACAAAAATGTCTAAACCATACAAGGTGAAATTATTTCGTTCTTGTATTGTAATCAAAATCTGAAGGTATAGATAAATTGATGCAATCCTGAAAATTAAACTGATCTAATTCCTTCATTCCAGTCTCAAAATAGGCTGTTACAAGAGTCAAAAACTCCTTTTTGACTTGAAGGGTAGTTTTCCGTGGGGTGAGGGGTCTTTAGTTAGTGTCGATTTCCTCATTGGGCATGAAAATAAGCTATTTGATGTGGCTGTCAACTATCTTTAGACTCGCATTTAGTTAAAAAGAATAAACTGTTCGGTGTATCAGTTTTTAATAATGATGTCTATCAAAAAGGCTGCATCTTGACACGTTGCACATTGCTTATGTATGGAAGTTGATTGATTCTTTTTTCTTTGCTTGCATATTGTTGTCTGTTAAACAATGAAATGGTTTAGAACTCTTGGTGTTTGTTTCTCTTGTTTGTGTGTGATGCGAGCAACAAACATCGTTTTGCAGGTAAGTTGAGCCAACAATGAAGACCTATCTACCCGTCCAAGCAGTAGAAGTGGGTTCGCAACTAATGGCAGATTGATTTTGATATAAAGCTGTACCTTTTCTAATGCACATTATTTGAGGCGTCCGTGAGTTTTGAGGGTACGCGATAAGTTATAGCTTTGTTGAAATTTTTCCTCAACG
Organism: Fraxinus cuspidata; assembly: GCA_903798385.1. Lineage (NCBI taxonomy): Eukaryota > Viridiplantae > Streptophyta > Magnoliopsida > Lamiales > Oleaceae > Fraxinus > Fraxinus cuspidata. Next base: position 1,968 of record CAIGRP010031332.1, read on the forward strand.
GTGTCAAAGTAGGACTCCGAGTCCTCTTTTCATACCCAGGTTATATTTATTGTAAAATTATTACATTTATGAAGTCATTTGGTGAAACAAGACAAATATCTTATCCTTGAGGTAACTTTTTTATGTTAGAAATTTCCCACATTGAAAAAATAGATGTTGAAAATCTGCACAAGAATGGATCTAATAGCTTTATGGTTAATAGCGAACTTGGTAGGATTTGAAACTGAGGCACGGTACATACTTCGGTTGAACAATGGGAGAAGGATTCGTGAATCTTGAATATTGGGTAGAAGTTGGAAGTTCTACTTGGAGCAAGGACGTGACAACAAATTGAGGCAGTTGATCTTCAACGCTATTATACCCTAGTGGTGGATACCCCGTTTGGCGTGATATAAAAAATTTAAGTTAAATTTAACAATTGATTTTTATAACAAATTTTATGTGATGCACAACTTTTCAATTATATATTTTTGGATTCAAAATTTACTAAGAATCTGGGGGATAAATTATGCAAATGTAATAAAAGGTTAAAATCATGCAAATTTTATGAGATGCACAACTTTAGCGCGTTTTCTTTTTGTCTCGGAGCAGTCACCTTGGTAAAACTGCTGACAGGCTACTAAGCTCAACTGTTTCTTAATTAATTTATTATTAATAATAAAAAAGAATTAATAAATAAAGAAGGTTCGATCCATCTTTACACCTCAACCCAAACCCGAGTACAGGTAACATTTTCTTGCGTCAACTGGAGGCAGGTATCAACAAAAACATGCAAATGCAAAAATTTCTACTAGCAGAGAGAGATTTGTTTACACGTCCCATTCCATTACTTAAAAAGTAATTAGAGCAGGTAAAGAAGCAACATATATAAATGCATCTTTTCCCCCCTTTTTTGGTTTTCTATTATCTTAAGAAAATATATAAATTTGTACATGTTTGATATTAAGAAATGATTGTTCTTCAACTTATATCACTACCTAACTGAATCTTTTTAAGCCATAAAAGTTTCTAGTCGGTCGAGGTTTAGCGTGTACACTTACCCTTTTATTAGTAATGGAGGTCCCCGAGGAGGACGTAGAGACGAACTTCCGAAGAATATCGACCTTTCAATCGACTTATAGTAACTATCTCGAGATGTGGTTTTTCTTTTGCCACTAGTGAAAAATCATTACACTTTACGAAAAAAGGATAATCTTCCATCACACTATCTTATTTCGTGACATGGACATAAACCTTGTTTGCTCGTTCGGTATGGTAGATTATATATCATGGTTCATTACGCTATCTAGTCGACTAGAGCTTACCAAACATGTCTTGACTTACGCATGAGAATTCTATTGCTGATTATTTCAAGTATCAATTCTGTAATGACTTCAGTTGAGGTAATCCTTTCAAGACTATACTGTCAATTAACAACCACTACTACCTAAACAATATAATTTAGGGTAATGATTCTCAACTGTCATAAGCAAATTAATAATTAATCATTACCATCAATATTAAGCAAATTAAAGTGAGCACATGCATTAAAAAAAAGCAAATTTAGGTAGCTTCGATTAATAGATTTCTTCATATTGACTTTTGAGTGATAAGTTGGTGCATTTTAAGCTAAGTAGTGGCACTTTTAAGTGCATTTTTTCATCAAAGTGTGCAATATCTGCTTAAATTGTAAGTAAAGATGTATGATCCCATATTTTCAAAAAGCTTTAGCAAATATGAGCGCAAAAGATTTGGGTTTTGTGCATTCTTCATAAGCTTGATCGTTGCATTGAGCATTTGCTCGATTTTCAAGCCTCGTTTACATCCCTTATCGATCAGTAAGTCTTTCTTGGATAGTTGACAGCGTGTTGTAATGCTAGACACTGGTAGACAGTACGATGAACAAGTTTTTGACTTTCCTATTTGTTCTTGTACTGTCGATTGCTTGTACAACTCGACCACATTAGTCATTTGGTTTACTCATTTGAGAATTTGGCTACTTGTTGCAGTTGGTGATGCTGTGAATTCGCAGTTGTCAATTGATGCCATTCAGGACAAGCTTGAATTTAATAATACAAGTGAGATTTCCAAGCCAACAGGTATAATCCTAGGATCAGTCGTAGAGTGGCACGATTGAATGTGTTTAAGGAGAAAGGCCTTTTGATGCAGGAACTTTGTTTCAAATTCTTCCCTTTTCATTGCAGTTGATAATGCTGCATTGCAAGCGACTACGATAAATGCTGCTCGAGATATTGTTATAGTTAACCACACGAGTGAAAGCTCCCCACCAGCAGGTAAAATTTTACTAAAGAGGTGATTTTTATTTTTATTTTTTTATTATCAGTACTCGATAATAATAAAGGGGGAAAATCCTACCTATTGTACTGATGAATATGTCTAATGATCATAAAAGTCCTTTTGATAAAGAGAACCCAGTTTGAATTTTTTCCCTTCTTCTATTACAGTTGAAAATGCTGCGAATTTGTCTATCGTCGAGACTGTTCCAAATAAGCTTATATATAACAACACGATGGAAAGCTTCCGGCCAACAGGTACGCATGCTAGTACTTTTAAGTACTGATAAGAAAGCTTGCTGAAAAGCCATCAGTTTCTTGAATTCTGAAAAGCCATCAGTTTCTTGAATTCTGAACTCAATTTGTCATTTGCAGCAATTGAAACGACGAAAATTGAGCCAATATGCAGCATTTTAGAACCAATGGCAGACTATTGTGAAATCGAAGGGGACATAAGGATTCAAGCGAATTCTTCCACTGTGTTTTTTGTCAAGCCTGGTATAAACGTCTCGGCTGGAAACAATTCTTGGCGTGTTCAACCTTATGCAAGAAAGGCGAATTTAGGTGCAATGAAGTACGTTAAGAACTGGACAGTAACGTTAGTGAATAATAAGGATGACATTCCAATGTGTACAAAAAATCATAGTTTTCCAGCCATCCTTTTCTCAGTTGGAGGATACACAGGTAACCATTTCCATGATTTCTCAGATTTGGTGATTCCAGTATATTCGACATCATTGAGGTTCAAAAGGGACGTGCATTTTCTTACGACCGATACAAAACCGTGGTGGGTATCAAAATTCCGAGGATTGTTTAACAAACTATCCCGACATGAGGTCATCGACATAGACAAAGAAAAAGAAGTCCACTGCTATACAAAAGTCGTCATTGGCCTTAAATCTCACAAAGAGCTTATAATCAATCCATCAAAATCTCGAAACAATGAATTGTCGATGCAAAATTTCAGACAGTTTCTTCGACAAACTTACTCGCTCGAGAGAGCAAAGGCGATAGAGTTGAAGAAGGGGGAGAAGAAAAGGCCTCGCTTGATGATGATATCGAGGAAAATGACTCGTTTCGTAACAAACGACGCTGAAATAACTCAACTGGCTCGCAAAATGGGATTCGAGGTTATTGTAGACGAGGCTAATCATTCGACAAACCTTTCAAGATTTGCACAAATAGTGAATTCTTGTGATGTACTAATGGGAATTCATGGAGCTGGATTAACAAACATGGTTTTTCTCCCGGATAACGCGGTTTTAATCCAAATAATTCCATTAGGAGGCATTGATGGATTTGCTAGAACAGACTTTGGAGAACCATCTGATGGTATGAACTTAAGGTACTTGGAATACAAGATTAAGATTAAAGAGAGTTCTTTGAGTAAACAGTATCCGTTGGATCATCCAGTTATTAAAGATCCAAGATCTGTCCATATCAAGGGTTGGGATGTTCTTAGGAAAACATACTTGGACCAGCAAAACGTGACAATTGATTTGCATAGGTTTAGAGGAACATTGGCTAAAGCTATGAAGATTTTACATCAGTAGCTTGACTTTCATGTTATGTACTTATTTCTGTTAATTTTTATGTATTCTTTTCAATTATCTATTCATTTGGGAAAGAGCTGGCTTTGTAATCTTGGTTTCCCACTCCACCCCCACCAAACCTTATCTGTTACTTCTTATATCGACTCGAAAACAATAAAGTGAAGGATCGAATGATCTACTTGGGTTCAAATGAGTTCGAATGAGGGTGGGTCCAGTGGCCTAGAGCCCACAAAGGTCATGTTGGGATCGTTTTTATGAGACGAGCTTGTTCAGTTCAACTTGTCAAAATTTACGTTATGAAATGATCCTTTTATACCTTTATCTAGTTCAAATGTCGGAAGATAATTTTGCCCCTTGATTATTGGGAAAGTTGGTAAAATATACAAGTTTTGAGTGGGAGAGTGGTTTAAATATCTCAATCGTCACTGAAGTTTCTTAAATGATTTCAAGTTATCATTGAACTTTAAAAGTTTTCAAGTAGACACTGATTTTCTTAAAATATTTGTAGGTTGTTATTGATCTTTAAAAATTTTGAGAGTTGCAACTGAAGTTATCAAAATGTTATTTCATATGTTACTCGCTCTTTTGAAAATTAACGGAGTTGATAAAATGGAAAGATGAATTTTCACACACGGCATGCTTCAAAATTAGTATATGCCACATCATCAAAACTACAAGTGACATGCGTTAACAAAAAAGGTGAGTGACATATTGGATAACAATACTTTGGTAAGTTAATCGGTGAACCGGAAAACTTTTAAAAATTTAATGACAAGTGAAAATATTTGAGAAAGTTTAGTGACAACTAAGATATTTAACCCTAGGTGCGTAATGAAGGTTTTGAATTTTAAAAGGTCAAAAAATATTGATAGAGGATCCTATTCTTGATTCATGAAAGTTCAAGACTACTATTACAAATTTCTCTATTTTCAATTGTGAAAAAATCTCTTTCCACACCGACACTGCACAAAAACACGCTTTCTGAAAGAATTTAATTGGTGGAAAGAAAGATAACAAAGATTTGCTCAAGTCAGCAATTTATTTGTGGAATACTTCTTTTTATTTAATTTATGAAGGGCTCAATTAGTATAATAAAATGAAGTTTTTATAAAAAAATCTTTAAAGAATAATTTGATAGAAATGGGTAGTTGAAATACTAGTATTTATTTGTCTCAATAAATGTTTGATGAAATTAATATTTGATTTTGACCTTAAAATTATAATGAGTTGATAATGAAATCCAAACAAGCTATAAGGGTAAGAAATTGATTTACAGACTTTGACTCAACGAGATTTTATATGCGCATGAAATATATAAACTAAAGAGGAGAACAATTAGCATCACAATTTATCGACTTTGCCAAAGGCCGTGGTCGATTTTACAAAGGAAAATATTAATATTTTGTAACATTTTAAGCACGAGTTTAAATCTGATAGAAAATATGAAAGAAAACCTTTTTCATGTTAAAATTTTTTCTTTATAAATAGAATTTCATAAATTTCGAAGTATATTTGTGCAAGGAAACGATATATTAAAGAAGAGAGACATGCCATAAATTTTGCCCATTTTCATTCAAACATGAATCTTAAAATCTCAAAATTTCTTGCTAGCCGGCGATGTTGAAAAATAAAAATGTTCCAGTTCAGTTTCAACAAAAAAAAGAACAAGAATCAATAAAATCGATCAAATCTCGAACGATATTTGAACTGGAATTGTGGTCTCCAACTCTGAAATCGAATTTGTCATTTTATATAATTTTTTTTACCCAAACTAAATGATCTAATCTAACAAGTAGCAAGTTTGCAGAGACCTAACAAATAACTAGTTTGCAAGATCCAACTAATAAGTACACTAATCAAGATTAATTTAGTTGAATAATTTTAACAAATCAACTTTGTTTGTAGCTACTTATGATCACACGTTAACATATCAACTAATAAGTACACTAATCAATTAGATTCCAAAATATTTTTTTTTTGTTTTTTTCAAAATCTATTTCTAATGGAGTCCAAGGGGCATAAATTATAAAGGGAAATTGACATAGAGGGTCCCCAACTTAAGGCATTGTTGTGCATATGGTTCCTAACTTCTTAATCTTGGCGCAAACATCTTTAACCTTTCTACTTAACGATCATAATTAGTTCTTTGGATGGTTTCGATCTAATTGATAGTTAAAAAGGTCAAGCTTTAGATATAAAGACTAAAATGTCCTTACTTTAGTTCAACAAACAAAATAAATTAAGTAAAAAGGGCAAAAAAAATATAAGACTAGGAAAAATCAACTCATCCTACTACCGCCAATTCATATCTTCAATGCAATCGCCAATTGCTTAAAAATTGTCATATAAGCAAAAATAATAATAAAATTATCTCTAATGCAAGTTGTATGAACTCTATGAAAATGATGCACTGGTAGAGAAAAATAGCCGTCTTAATTCAAAAGCACAGTTAGATATGTTAACTCAGCATAATTTATATTTCATATGCAGATTTAAATATGAATTTATTAATATTTTAAGAAAATAAAGAAACATAAATAACAAATCCTTAGAATGCATTGAAAACCAATTTAGTACTTAGATGACTAATTAGATATCAATATCATATAGATTCAAAATCTTTTATTATTTTCCTTTTTACTAAGAGCCCTCATTAGAGTTTTTGAATATTTTCTATTTTTAATTATGATACATTTTTTAGAGCATGAACTTGCACCGAAGGTGCACTTATGAGAGATTGGTTGGTAGGTAGGATGAGATTTATTTAATTAATATCATATATTTTTAATTTTTTTCAACTTTTTTTTATTTTTTACTACAAGTAAGGGCATTTTAGTAATTTTATTTAATCTAAAATTTGGCTTTTTTAAAAGGTTAATTGGATGGAAACTATCTAAAAGAACCAATTCTGCCTACTGACTGGCATGTTAGGGATGTCTGCGCCATTTATATGTCGGAGATCATTTTGCACAGCAACCACATAAGTTAAGGACCGTATGCACCAATTTTTTCAATCATAAATAAATAAGTGAATACTACAAGTAGATTTCACAAATTATGTGAATAATTGTGGTATGAATTTGCAGTCATTTGGTTTACTCATTTGAGAATTTGGCTCTGTTGGGATTTCGCCTCAAAATACAACTCAAGATTTAGATCGAACATACACAAAATCATAAAGAACGACAAGAACACACAATATGTTTACCCAGTTCAGCCAAATAAGGGCCTAATCCGGGGGGCTCAGGAACAACGCTTTCCACTGGTGCAAACCACCGTCCACAAAGAGAGAAAGATTACAAAGGACCCTCATAACTAAGTTTTGATCATCGATATAAAGATCTCCCAAGAACTACACAGATCGAACTTACAAATCTCACTAGACACTTAGAAATTATTACATCAAACCAGCCTCTATTTCAGGCCTGATTATACACATCATGTAAACCTCTAAATGCTAGAATTATTGCTGATAAATCACCCAGAAGAAGAAGAAAATGAAAGACTCAATACGAAGAACTCAGAGAATAGAGNTACATCAAACCAGCCTCTATTTCAGGCCTGATTATACACATCATGTAAACCTCTAAATGCTAGAATTATTGCTGATAAATCACCCAGAAGAAGAAGAAAATGAAAGACTCAATACGAAGAACTCAGAGAATAGAGAGAACGAAGAGTCCAGAAGCCAAAAACTAAAAGTGAATGCTCTATAGTAGCTGAAGGGACGATATTTAGTCCAAGATTTCATCTCAGCCGTTGATCTCATCCGACGGTGACAATAGACTCAAACTAGCACAATCCGGGTGAGTGGCTCAGCTGCCAATAAGTGCTTGACACTTAGGCAGCATGAGATGAAATAATCAGCCAAATCAATTGACACAAATGGCACCAATTTAATAGAGTTTTGAGAATCACACTTTCACAGGCTCTTTGTTGCTTTTGGTGATGCTGTGAATTTGCAGTTGTCAATTGATGCCATTCAGGACAAGCTTGAATTTGATAATACAAGTGAGATTTCCCAGCCAACAGGTATACCGCATGCTAAAAATTTTGAAATGAAGCTCGAAATATTGCTATAGTTAACAATACGAGTGAAAGCTCCCGACCAACTGGTAAAATTTTACTAAAGACGTGAAGTTTTTTTTATCGTCAGTACTCGATAATAATAAGGAAGAAAATCCTATATATTGTACCGTTGAGTATAGTCTAATGCTCATAAAAGGCCTTTTGAAAAAGAGAACTCAGTTTGAATTTTTTCCCCTTTCATTGCAGTTGAAAGCGCTGCAACTTTATCTATCGTCAAGACTGTTCCAAATAAGCTTATAATTGAGGACACGATTGAAAGTTTCCGGCCAACAGCTACGCGTGCCAGTACTTTTAATTACTGATAAGAGAGCTTGCTGAAAAGTCATCAGTTTCTCACTTTGAATTATGAACTCATTTTCTCATTTGCAGCAATTGAAAAGACGAAAATTGAGCAAATATGCAGTATTTTAGAACCAATGGCAAGACTATTGTGAAATCGAAGGGGATGTAAGGATTCAAGTGAATTCTTCCACCGTGTTTTTTGTCACGTCCGGTATAAACTGTTAAGATTTGGGGTTCCATTTTAAAATATCAACCTTATTAAGAAGAGTTGCTCAAACTCTTATAAATTGGTCTATATTTATATCTTTATTCGATATGGATTCTATCCCTTAACATGCCCCCGGAACATGGTGGCTCGTTTGAGCAGACCAACATTGAAATCTAGTGTGCTCAATTTTTTTTGAGTTTTAATCGGATCGAATTGCTCGTTGGAGCTTAATGGGCTCTGATACCATGTTAAGATTTAGAGTTTCATCTTAAAAGGTCAAACTTATTAAGAGGAGTAGCTCAAACTCTTATAAATTGGTCTATGTTTTCATCTTTATTTCGATGTGGAATTCTATCCCTTAACATGCCCCCTTAAGATGGTTGCTCGTTTGAGCAGATCAATATTAAAATCCGTGTGCTCAATTTTGTTTTGAGTCTTAATTAGATCGAATTGCTCGTTGGAGCTTAACGGACTCTGATACCATGTTAAGATTTTTGGGATTCCATCGTAAAAGATTAACCTTATTAAAGAGGAGTATCACAAACTCTTATAAATTGGTCTATATTTACATCTTTATTTGATGTGTGATTCTATCCCTTAACATAAACGTCTCAGCTGGAAACAATTCTTGGCATGTTCAACCTTACGCTAGAAAGGAGAATTTAGGTGCAATGAAGTGTGTTAAGAACTGGACAGTAACATTAGCAAATGACAAGGATGACATTCCCATGTGTACTAAGAATCATAGTTTTCCAGCCATCCTTTTCTCAGTTGGAGGATATTCAGGTAACCATTTCCATTATTCTCAGATTTGGTTATTCCAATATATTCGACATCGTTGAGGATCAAAAGGGACGCACATTGTCTTACACAGCTACAAAACCGTGGTGGGTATCACAATTCCGCGGATTGCTTAACAAACTATCCCGACATGAGATCATCGATATTTACAAAGAAAAAGAAATTGCTATACAAAAGTCGTCGTTGGCCTTAAATTTCACAAAGAGCTTATAATCAATCCATCAAAATCTCGAAACAATGAATCGTCGATGCCAACTTTAGACAGTTCCTTCAACAAATTTACTCACTCGAGAGAGCAAAGGCAATCGAGTTGAAGAAGGGGGAGAAAAAAAGGCCTTGTTTGATGTTGTATCAAGGAAAAGGACTCTTTTTGAAATAAACGACGCTGAAATAACTCGACTGGCTCTCAAAATGGGATTCAAAGTTATTGTCGACGAGATCATTAGATAAACCTTTCAAGATTTGGACAAATAGTGAATTCTTGTGATGTACTAATGGGAATTCATGGAGCTGGATTAACAAACATGGGTTTTCTCCCGGATAGCGCGGTTTTAATCCAAATAATTCCGTTAAGAGGCATTGATGGATTTGCTAGAACAGATTTTGGAGAACCATCTGATGGTATGAACTTAAAGTACTTGGAATACAAGATTAAGGTTAAAAGAGAGTTCTTGGAGTAAACAGTATCCGTTGGATCATCCAATTATTAAAGATCCAAGATCTTTCCATATCAAGGGTTGGGATGTTCTTAGGAATACATACTTGCATCAGCAAAATGTGACAGTTGATTTGCATAGGTTTAGAGGAACATTGGCTAAAGCTATGAAGATTTTACACCATTAGTTATTTACTTATTTCTTTTCATTTTTATGTATTCTTTTCAATTATCTATTCATATGGGAAAGAGCTGGTATTGTAATCTTGGTTTCCCACTCCACCCTCACCCCCACCTTATTCACTTCTTATATTGACTCTAAATCAATAATGAGCGAAGGGTCGAAGGACTAAATTGGGTTCAAATGAGTTTGAATGAGGGTGGGTCCAGCGGCCTAGAGCCCATAGAAGCCATGTTGGGGCTCCTTTTTTATGAGACGAACTTGTTCAGTTCAATTTATCAAAACTTATGTTATGAAATGATCCTTTTTACGCCAAAACTTACGTTATGAAATGATCCTTTTTACGCCTCTATATATTTCAAATGTCGGAAGATAATTTTGTCCCTTGATGATTCGGAATGGGTAAAATATACATGTTGGAGTGGCAGGGTGGTTTAAAATTTAAATATCTCTATTCTTACTAAAGTTTCTTAAATGGTTTCAAGTTATCATTGAGTTTTAAAAATTTTCAAGTGGTCACTAATTTTCTCAAAATTTTTCTCTGATATCATTGATCTTTAAAAATTTGCAGAGTTGCATCCGAAATTACCAAAATGTTATTTCTTGTCCCTCACTCTTTTAAAAGTTAACAGAGTTGATAACATGACAAGATGAACTTTCATACGTGGCATTTGAAATTAACATATGCCACATCATTAAAATAGAAAGTGTGTTTTTGAAAAGGAGAGTGACGAGTGACATATATGATAACAATATTTTGGTAAGTTGATCGGCAATTCAAAAAACTTTGAAAAAGTCAATGGCAAGTGAGAAATGTTTGAGAAAGTTAAGTGACAACTAGGATATTTAACCCTAGGAGTGTAAGAAACTTTTGAAATTTAAAAGGTCAAAAAATATTGATAGGATCAAATTCTTGATTCATGAAAGTTTGAAGATTACTATTGCAAATTTCTCTATTTTCATTTGTGAAAAAATCCCTCTCCGCTTCTGAAAGAATTTAATTGGTGGAATCATTTTTCATGTTGGTGAAAAGAAAGATATCAAAGGTTTGCTTAGGTCAACAGTTTATTAGTGGAATACTTTTTTAAAAAAAAATTTCTGAAGGTCTCAATTAGTGTAATAAAATGAAGAATGTTAAAAAGAACAGAAAAAAAAAAACATATTCATCTCCTTTTTCACCCCATCCCCACTCCTCCCACCAAAACAAAAAAACCAGAGCCACCACCGCCCACTACAATGGACGCCACACCTTTCCCGCTGCAATAATCCCCGTTTGGGAATGCCACCACGACCACCCACCTTTCACAGAACTAACAACAGGTCCAATATGGTAGTTTTCTCATTTCTGAAACACTTCTTACCTCTGCTCAAAGCACAAAAGGTGCCCCATTTTTTTGCCAAGAGTTCCAAGATTTTCTGAAAACGAGTAGATTACGCATTTTAGAATTCAACCATTTTTTATGGCTTTGGTCACAACAATGAGTTTAAATTAGCGTCGAAATTAAAGTCCAAATTATCATCTATCGGTTGCACATACTTACTTTTGGTAAATAGTTACTGACAGAAGAACGGGTTCCAACCCAATGTTGCTACATTCACTACATTGAACAATTCATTTCGTCAAAATTGAAGATTGTAGGATGCCTATGAGGTGTCTGATATAAGGATTAAAATTGGGTGATTAAGATAGTTGGTCGAGAAGGCGGAGAGTGACAGCGACGGGTTGTGGAAGAGCAATTGGTTTTTGTTTTGGGATGGAGGTGGAGGTGAAAATTGTTGGGGAGGCAAATGCTGTAGCCGCGGAGAGTGGTAGCGGCGGGTTGTAGCGTGGAAGAAGGAGGAGGCGAGGGTTGGTTTTGATTCAATTTTGGTGGGGTGAAGTTAGGGTGAGGTCAGGGGAGATGAACAAATCCTTTTATTATTATTTTTAATTGTTTTATGTGAAAAATAATGAATTTACCATTTTGCCCATTTAAGATTTGATCAATTTTATTAGTCAACTAATAGTCAAATTGATCGTTTCATCAATTTGGACTCCTATTGCATATTTATGAAAGGTTTGGGACATTCGGTGGCACAAAATGAAGATTAAGGTAAACTTTGTAAAAATTGAAAAGGTTAGGGATCGTTGCTGCAATTTTCTCTTTTAGTAATGTCATATTTTTTATTTTTTTTTCTTTTCAACTTATTTTATTTTATTCTATTATTTTATTTATTTGGCTATATGTAAGGGCATTTTAGTATTTTTATCCTAAAATTTGACTTAAAAGTTAATTGGATGGAAACCATCCAAAAGGACAAATTCTTCCTATGGAGTGGAATGTTAGGGATGTTTGCGCCAAATTTTATATGTTGGAGATCATTTGCA
>CAIGRP010031337.1:0-10368 GCA_903798385.1 Fraxinus cuspidata
TTCTATTCAAATTGATTTTTTTATATAATTTTTAAAAAATTAAATGAGCTCTTTTAAAATAAATAACTTATTTTTAATTTTCATAAAAATTAATTTTTAAATTTTTTTTTTAAATTATAAGCTTACTAAAAAAACTATGGGAGGCTTTAAGAAAAATAAAATTAAGCACATTAAGGATGTAAGTGTTCAAGTATTTTGGACCTCTTAAGTCATGTATTTTAAATGGAATAAATGACCCAACTTAATAAAGAAACGAATTTTTTTGTTAAAATTTTGGGCTTTTAATTTTTTGAGGATCTCAAGAATTGAAGCCCAAGGCAATGGCCAGAGCCGGCCCTGTACCATACTTGAATATTGGGATATAAAGATTTAAGATTTAAACTTCTTTCAAATCTTTTTCTGGAATTTTATGATATTTTTTTTTCTTTTTAGTGAGAACTAACTACAAATGTTGGACCTAAGTTCTTTGGTGGTTGTGATGGTTTTGCAGTTGGAAATATACGATGACGTCTTTTTTGAGTTGGGAGCATGGATCCTTGTGGTTTACAGTATTGGTGAAAGTAACAATGTAACATGATGGTTGTGATGGTTAAAATGTGGGATTAGATTTGGATGGCAACTTGGTGGTGATGCTAGGTGGAGATGTCTATGTGGAATGTTTCAACCCCTGTTTTATGCACATTCTTAAAGAAATAATGCATTTTAAATAGTGATGTAGTGGAAAATATATGATTAAAAAAAAGAAAATTCTTTGAACTTGCTTGTAATATTATTTTATTAAAGATTGTGTTGTCGAAAATGAGTATTGAAAGAATACATTTTTGAAGAATGTGGATCAAACATGGCTTCAATGTCGTTTGTGGTGTTGGGAGATGGCTGCTTAGTGGTGGTCCACACTGATAGTAACAAAGCTTGTGATGTTAGAGATCCTGTGGTGATGCCGGTGAATGGTGGTGATGATTGTTGCGTTTATGTAGGTAGTGACGATTGTGGTGTAACAATAAATGTTGTAAGGGGAGTGATCGATCGGTGATAATATAACAATATGTTAGAAATGGCAAAGCCGACGATGACGACAACATAAATTTAATGGTACAACTAATGATGGTTTCAGCTACTACTGAAGATGAAAATAGGTAATAAAAATGTAAGTAACACTGTATTACAAATGATGGAGGAGACATGCGATGGAAACAAGGTAATGTGCGTACAAAATGTAACATTGTGTTATAAAATTTATGGTAAAAGAAAAAACATAAAAAAAAACAAGGTAATGTGTGTATAATGTAACACATTGTGTTGTAAAATTTATTGTAAAAAACAAACATAAAAAAATAGTAAAGACTAATAAAGATTTAAAAGTAAGTATCAATTTTTGAACTTTTTAAGGGTATTTGTGTTGTTTCCTAACATATAATGACTATAAATAGTACTTTGGGCTGGGTGATTTCACATTTATAAATCGGGCCTGGTAGATTACGTTTCACCCAATACCCTAGGACCTTGGGCCAATAACGGGTGCAAAAATAGACAGGAAGCCCCGTGTGAGTGATTTTATGATAATCAAGTTTACTCCCCACTCATTTCAATTATGTGATCTTCAAAAAAAAAAAAAACTTTTTTCGCTTTTTTTTTCTACTTTTAATCACACGTTCTTTAAAAAAAATTACTTTTAAATAAAATTCTGCTACACAAGCACGAGGATATTTTCAAAATAAATTGAGGTTACAGTCTCAGAATGAAATCATTTTTAACAATAAAGGAGGTAATCTCCACTAGATTAATGGACTTATGGTTAATAAGCCCAGTGGAGTCTTATCAAAAGTTCGAAAAAATCCAAATAACCATTACTTGCATATGAGCCGCAATATAGATTTCAGACACCCGACGTGTCACTTTTTTCCTGCTTATGAGTAATAAAAATCATTTAAGTTGACAATATGGTAAAAATTGTCATTATAACAAGTAATATACCAACTGAAAATTTATGTATGTCAAAATTGTATGAGTACGCATTTAAAGCTTAACCAAATGTGCATTTTGATGATAGTGGAGTATATATTTTGGATAAGATTAGAATCTGGTGTGTGCGAAGAACAATCATTACTAGAACCTTTTTTATTAGCATTATTCTTTTTGAGTAATGCTATTTACTGACTGTTTATTATCGTAGTCGTTCTACGTGGCATATATGTGACGTTAGTAATTTGATGCATTAATATGATAATTTTTTGTTGTTGCATACATCAAATCATTAATCACCGCATGTATGTCAGTTATTGCAAATATGATTATTCTTCTCGAGTAATGTTATTTATAATCACTCATTATTGAAGTCGTTTATCGACATACATGTAACAGTTAATGATTTGATATATTAATGTGGTAATTTTTTAGTAATATTACTTGCAATCACTCACTACTGTAATCGTCTTACATGGTAGATATTTTAAATGATCGAAATAAAATGACCATAATTTTAAATATTTGCATGTTAGATCTTGGTCCTTGAGTTCCTTATCATATTTTTGGCTTTTCATTTTCTAGCATTTCCCACTTCTCCCGGGATCATTGTAAGATATATGCACAATGGCAGTATTTTATAGGTACTAGATTACTTTTATGATTGTCATCCTTAAATGTATTGAAAATTAAACTTTAAATCTATTACAAAGAACGATTTCATAAGAGGGATCTAGTTATCCTATCTAGAATTTGCGGAATTTACATTATTATTTCATAACAGGGATCTAGTTATCCTATCTAGAATTTGCGGAATTTACATTATTATTTTACATTCGAAGGGCATTCGACCTTGTCGTCTATGGGGGTAAGGGGTCCCATCTTCTTTCCCAGCCATTATCTTATATTTCTATGTGCCCTACACTATCTATTTGATGCCTTTCGCAAATCTTAAAAAGTGCTTGCTTGCTTGATTGCTATATACCATTTCCTTTCTCCCTCTCCCTTTTGCTATCCATATATACATCATATTATTTATTATTAAGCGACGTAACTGAAAATCATTTTTTAGTAGATTTTAATAAAAGATGAATATGTGGTTGAAACGTCTATAAAATTTGTCGATTTCATAAAATGTGAGATTAAAATTAATTATTAACTGTAATTTTTTTTTTTTATCAATTTCTTAAACTACACCAAACAAGAGCTAAATATAAAAGGAAGTCCTCATTTATGAATGTCGAACCCATCCATATGCAACGCATCACATTAGATGTGCTCAAAAGATGGTCCCATGAAATATTATATGCACATTTGATATGTAGTATTAAATAAATTATTTTATTTTTTAATATTATTCAGTGCTATCGTATCTTTCATGCCAAATTTGTCGTGTCATGGATAATTGATATTTGAAATTCATTTTTTAACAAGAATCTTTCAAGACTTGTGGGCATTTACTTTTTCTTGATAAATAATAACTTCTTGAATAAACCAAATAGGCTTTACAGCACCAAGTGGGGTATCCAACAATTATTTGTTATCTTTGACCTATTGGTATGCATATAATAAATTTTACTCTTAATAAATTCAGACCGGATCAGATCTATGTATATCGATATAAAATCTAAATAATATAAAGTATATGCTTCAATCATATTGATTTTACTCGCAAAATACATTTTACACAAAAAATGATGTTCAAACATGTCCTTAATTTCCAAACATCTCTTGATATTGACAATCCTAACTCAATCTCTTAAATCAAGCAGGAATCATTGTTATATTCTACTTAGATATATACTCCGGGCAGCTCCTACAAATTTAAGTCAGAAAGTAAGACATCAAGGGTTGTTTGAAGGAATTAGAGATCAAAGAGAGGCCTCTATGATAACTATATCAACGATTTCATCCAAAAAATTTCCAACCCACACGAGGAAATCCCAACTAAACGTGTTTCTAGGAGCGTTTTTCTGAGTAGTGTTGCGCTCATACACTTTTCTCCAGTAATTTCAATGAAAGTTTGCCTAATTCAATTGAGTCGATATTTATTAATATTTCGTGTATCACGAGCTGTCCCAAAAAAAAAATGGAAAATATTCAAATAAAAAGTTGCAAACTATGCTTCCTTAATCCTTGGCTAAATGATATCGACATGATTAGAGGGGTCTGTTAGAGATAAAAAAAAAAACAAATGTGTACTAAGTTTTATGATTTGTTGTCACCAAAAACATAATCAAGAAATCAATAGTTTTTTCGTTCCCTTGCCTCCCCCCTTCTAATAATATATATAGCATGTCCTTCGATGATTTTAATAATTAAAATGACGACATAAAATCTAACAAAATAACATTCTGTCAAACCCTTGCTTAATACAACTTGATTAGTGACAATCATTATATTCTTAATCATCATTACTCTCCCTTTCAAACCATAATTTGTCAGAAAATTATCACTTTCTTTTTACACACGACTATGATTAGCACTTTAGGGTCCACAATAATCAAAGTTTCGGATCTTAATTTATTTAGGAATTATCATTTTCGTACGTCACACACTTTAGGGTCCACGCTAATTAAAGTTTGTTTATTCCTTAACCATTAGTGTAAAAATTCTTTGATAACCTTTTTAGTATTAATAATAAGTGAAGCAACTTTATTATGTAGAATGAAATTAGCCGTAATAATATCTGTCTCTTTCAATGTCTCTATTTAAAAATTTGGGGTGGAAGGATCGGTGGATGTTGGGAGTAAAATTTGTATCGTTTAAAAATGACAATAATAATTATGAAATCGAGAGTTACCTCAAGTAGTAAGCATTAAGTCTTATTAGGTTGGCGACTCCTTTGAAGGGTACGGGTGGAATTAATATAATTATTATTATTATTACATAGAGAGCTAGATATTTTCCAAATAAATTTTTAATCACATATTCTCTTAATAAAATAATTTTGTACGAGAATTCATGAACTTTTCCTACTTTTAACTATACATTCTTCAGAAAAATGATTTTCACAAAATCTAATCTAAAAAATTACGTAAAATCGACCCTAAATATAGAATTAGGTTAAGATATGAAAAGGTTCAAACGAGTTACCTCGACTCATTGAAAGTTCTAAGGAATCGTCATTTATAAGAAAGAGAGGTACCCAGCATTCTGGACCAGACCTACAGGGTAGAATGGGCCGGGTGTTGTGGGTACCAACCACCATATTTATATCTTACTATAGTTGACCATTTAACGTCCAAATAACAAAGGAAAAAAAAAATGCAAAAAAATCTATTTTGGTATGCCTAAATGAAAAACTGTACACAGAAATTATTCTTTTCAGGTAAAAACAAATTAATTTTTCATGGATTTTAATAAAATTTGATAAAATATATAATCAAGAAATTAATAAAGTTGTAAATTTATAAAGCTCTTATTTGGACGCTATTTTTACAAAAATTCATTTTCAATCACAAATTTTCTCATAAAATAATTTTACACGTAACTTTAAATTTTTTTTTTATTTTGACTGCACATCCTTCAAAATATTACTATTTTAAAACACAATTTCCTTGAAAATGAGGGTCAAACCAGGGCAAAATATATAATTAAAATAAATTTTGACCCTAATTTAATTTATATTTATCTTTCACTCTTTCAAAACTTTTTTTTATTTACTCATTTTCAATAACACATTTATACAATAAAATACTTTACATATAAATTTAAATTTTTTTCTACTTTAGAACCTCACATTTTTTAAAAATTTACTATTCGAAAATCAAAACAATATTTTTTCGAAAAATGATCACCAAAGGACTTAAATTTTTATCAATAATAGAACTTATGAAACACCGCAGCAGCAGTAGTAATAATAATAATAATAGAACTCATGAAACACTGTAAATAATAATAAGATGGAGACGGAGCCCGATCAAAAAAAAAAGATGGAGACGGAGCACCTAGAATTAAAAGAAAAGCAGCCAATAAGAGGCGGCATAGAAAATGGTACAGGAGTCAACGTCAAAAAGTAGATGGAGAGGAAATCTAGATTTGCAGAATTGCGTGGGTCCCAAAAATCTATGATGTGAGCTGTTGCTTTTTCGACGTCCACGATCTATCCTTCATTACCGCCCTCTATTTTGAAATCAATTAGTAAAAAATTGCACCAGAAGTATCCAATCTTTTGAAAAGTACAAGTAAGTCACTTTTCAAATCTTGACACTGTCGGCCTCTATACATAAATGACCTAATGCATCACTATTCCTTAGAGGCGGTTGCACCCGATAATTTTGATCAATAATTTTTTTTAAAAAACTTGGTCATGAAATTCATCTACCGACCTCGAAGGGATAAGAAGAAAAGAGTAATATTATTCATAGTTAAAATCACCGATAGCCATCATATGTGGCATATACACAACAATTTGTTATTTGATGCATTAATGAGTCAAATGACAAATCGTAATTTGTATACCACATAAGACGACTATCAATAATCTGCACTATGAATAACATTATTCAGAAGAAAAAAAAACATTGATTTCTTTATTGGAGCTAACGGCCGCTTTAACGAGAGCGCGGAAGCTTGACCAAAGAGGCAAAGGAGCTGAAAGGGCCGTTACTCTATTTAAGATATTTTTTAGAAATTGTAAGGTTGCAATTGGCGATCCTTATTCGTACGTGGTACCTTGTTTGGCCTTTGATCTCGAGATAGAGACGTTTGTACCAAAACTTACGGAGAAAGAGATGTGCACTTGTACTGTTCCTAATTGTGCTTCATACAGAGTAAAATTTGTACAAAAAGAAGGAAAAAGAGACACAGAGATAACTTTTCATGAAGAACGTTTTCCATTTTCTGGTTTTGTTTTCACACTACGGTATTTCGAACTAGATTGACGGTGAAATTTATATGTTACATCCAATTAAAAGTAAGTCAATTTGATAAGATTTCAATGTTGAAATCAAGAATATTATTTGTTCTTCTTTAATAGTATTAAAAAGTTGAAGTGTTGATCACGATCAATTTAGTTGCTTTATTAACAATCGATTGATTCTCTATGTAAGTAGCAGAATCACTATTGGGTCGATTTTCGTGCAACAAGTCATGATCATAAACAATTCCTTACAAAGAGTAAAAAAGGAAGATATTGAAGTTGTTGCTAAGATGCCAAAGAAGTGGCTCACGATTATCACACAATCATCCATTGTTATACAGGACACTGCATATGTCTGAATTATTGAGCTGTGAATTGTGACTTTTGAACAACCTAAATTATCACAATATACACAGGTACCTGTTGCTGTATCTATACTATACTTGGGGTGGTTTGATAAAAAAAATTTTTTTATGAAAAATTAGAAGACTTTAATGGAGATTTACGTAATATACGATTAAAGTTGATAAAATTTGTGTCTCATAAATTATGGAGTTAAAATTGAAGTTCGAAAAATTGATAAAACTTTTTATCATACTCACATTTCGTAATGAAAACAATGTGAACAACAAGAAATGATGAAGATGATTCGAGTGTGGGATCGACTGCCGACTAGTACTGTGCTCCATAGAATATCTGTAATCCGTTGTGTTTATTCCGTGGAAGAAATAATGGGATTTACGTGAAACCGACGGGTTATAAGGTCCCAGTCGACAACTTGTATGATTAAGACATTCTATTAATATTTTGGTTAGGACATGAAATTGTTTTCCTAACTTTTTGGTTCATTGTTTGCTCATGCCTTGTCTTTCAATTACCAATCATGCTATGAATAAATATCACCATAAACTTTTGTTGCTTGAAAATCTAACATATTTGTTCAATGTGATGAAGGAAATTAATAAATTTAATAATTTTGCTTGAGAACACGAATTTGGGAATTCAATAGCTTGTTTGAATTTTTCGACGAATCAAATTCCTCATTTGAACTTTTTGAATCCTAATACAATATTCAGAAATTTCATGTTTTAGTCAAGTTTATTGTCAAGTATAGCGAAAAGATATAATTGAAAAGAAGTGGAACTAAAGCTTCCTTAAAACGATTTTTCTTACCCAGATGAAGGAATAGCAACGGGGTAATAAAACAACCATTACTATTACCATCCATGTCTGGTCTATAATTTTCGAAATGCAGGACGCGAATTAAAATATAATATATAACCTTCTCGTTTAATTGTTTATTTATTTTTCTACTATCATTTTATATTTTTTAAATACGATTTAAACTTCCTTCAAAAATAATTTTAATTAAAAAACATAAAAATAAAATAATATAAAAAGATTCAGGGCAGGACTGTAGAATTAGGGCGTGGTGATCATGTTTACCATCCATTCTCGTAATACTATTCGAGGTGGGATATTTTTGCCATCCCTAAATGGATGAAGTATTCTACATAAATTGATGTTCAATTCTGTAAATAACAAAACAAATAGGATTGATTTTGTTTCACAATTTCATCACAACATCAAACAACTAACAATTGAATCGCTTATACATTAATTATTATTTTTATATTTACATGTTTTTTTCCTAATAGAAGAAGTCTTATCTATTTTCTTGAATATTCTAACCAAAATATTAAAATAAAACACTTCAATTGGGATTTAATTTAAAGTGAAATTATTTTTTATAAAAAAAAGTTTGGCTTACTCATTATAAGTCAAACATACCCACATGACTGGTGTGATCCCATGCTCAATTTTCTCTTCAAAGTTGACAATGGAGACGGATATTTCGTCCATGGAATTTCTTGCACTCTATCATTTAGAATGATGAACCTATGGTTCTCGACATCTCGTTTTCATTTAATCACTCTGGGAAAAAGTGGAGTCGTCTTAAACACATATTTCCTGCTTCTTCAATAAAAAATTTAGTTAAAATTTTCAACTGGCCAGATGCTTAAAATTTTATCAATACGTTTTATTCTGAAGACCAACTTTTATCAACTTTCAAGTCACAAATTTGATCGAAAAATTTGTCGAACAATCTTTAACCGCAGTTTGGTTGCAATTAAAATCTAAATTTTAATCTAAATTAAAGTCAATAATTAATTTCAACTACATATTTTATGAGGTCCGCAATTTTTCAACTATACATTTCATTAACTTTTATCAATATCAACTAAAAATATTTATTTTAATATGTATCAAACATGTCCTTAATATGGACGGTAGTCCGCGTTAAGAAGAGAGTGGATAACAAAATTAGAAATATTTCTTTTATTATTTGATTTGATACCGACGTAGGTTGAGATAAGATCGACATAAGCTGCATAGTCCAATTAATAGAGAAAATGGTAGGGTAGGGGGGTAGTAGGGTAGGTAGCTGTTTAGGGTTGGCTGCTTTATTGGCATTACAAGCCATCAAGCTACAAATTTTACAATCCAACAGTGCACGTGTCAATTATATTGAGCATGGAGAAAGATTCAGTCTCCATTTAGCTTTATTTTTTAATTTTTTTTGACAAACTTATTTTTAATCACAAAATGCTTCAAATAAAATAATTTCACACATAAAATCATAATTTTTTTTCTCTACTTTTAACTATGCATTCTCTAAAAAAATTAATTTTCATAATACCTATGGTCAAAATCTTAAACAAATAGGAGCTCATTTTCAATTTTGGTAATTGTACACTCTAGTTATTTACGTCGACCATGCTAAATGTACAACGTTCCTTGACAATGATGGTTTACCAATCTAAGTGACAATATTTAAAAAGATTTAAATATCATTTTCCTTATACTATTGTTAATACAATGTTTTCTATTCTTAATATATGATTTTTAGTTTATAAATTATAAAAACTAATTATGCTTGTTTTTATCAATCAATCCTTCAATCCTTAATTAAAGTAGATTCTAAATATTCTTTTATATTTTTAATTTTTAATCTATTACTGAATAATCTGAAATAAATTCTAATTGTTAAAATATATCTTAATTTTTTACTTTCTTTATGCAGCCTATTAGACAAATGTTTTCTCATAAAATTTATATCATATCTAAGCAGCGTCAAATAAGAATAACTAATTTTTTCATAAATAACAGGAGTATAAATATTAATGCAAGTTTTTAACATAATAAGAAAGATCTTACAGTATCGAAGCAGGAGGTAAATGCAGAGTAATATCAATGAAATTTCCCTTAAGCTTGTTTCCATATATTATTTGAATTTAAGAAAGTGTGTTATAGTCCAACACGANAATATTAATGCAAGTTTTTAACATAATAAGAAAGATCTTACAGTATCGAAGCAGGAGGTAAATGCAGAGTAATATCAATGAAATTTCCCTTAAGCTTGTTTCCATATATTATTTGAATTTAAGAAAGTGTGTTATAGTCCAACACGACTTCCGCACACTTATTTGTTCTCTCTCTAACTCTTTTACAAATCTCACAATGGATCACACGGAATCACA
>CAIGRP010031343.1:0-21510 GCA_903798385.1 Fraxinus cuspidata
CTGCAGCTCTAAATTTAGGTATCATCTAAAGAGCACAGTATACAGTTATAACAAAAGGTGACAACAAAAGGCAGTGGAGCAAAATAATGCAGTTACAACCCATTGATTAGTCTCAGAGACACGGCAAGTAAGGGACAGGGCAACATTAGACACGGATACTTTTGGATCATAATCGATCAATTCCCACTCTCTTTACATGTGTTTGTGTGTACACAATGGATACCACCATAATTACCAAGCAGGACACCCTCAGCAGTATCTACTCAATTGGATCTTGCCCTCAAAGCTGTTATCCTTTAGAGTATCTCATTTCTTAGGCATTCGAAAAGTAATAGCCGCCTTCTTGTCACCCATGTTTCTTTGTAGAGAAAAGTAAAGTCTTCTTTCCTAAAGTATAATTACAACTTACTCTTTAATTGGTCGTCACCCTTGGCACGAGTTCTAACATGTGACCCAACTATCACACAAGATAATATCACAATCAGTTAAGGGCTTAGTACGAAATTCAAGTAAGAATAAGATCCTAATACCCGGATGAGAGGGGGTGAAGTACTGTTGCAGCATTTGGAGGTTGGTGACAAAAGATTAAGCCCCAACCCCCAAGTACTAACATGTACTAACCTGACTATCGCACAAGATAATATCACAATCGCTTAAGGGCTTAGTACGAAATTCAAGTAAGAATAAGATCCTATTCCCCGGATGAGAGGGTGGGGGGTGAAGTATTGTTGCAACATTTGGGGGTTTGGTGGCAAAAGATTAAGCCCCTGTTTGGTCAAAATTAAAATCTAAATTTTAATTTGAGTAAATATCACAAAACGTCCCCACTTTTCAATGTCATTGTACAAAACGTCCATACCTTTCATTTTTTGGCATTTTTACCCCACATTTTACCTTTCATTGTGCAAATGTCATTTTCAATAATTTTTTCAATAAAATGACGATTTTACCCCCTATTCAAAGGAAACAAAAAGAAAAGGAAAAATAAACAATTTATTGCAATCATAGTCCTAATTTTTTCAAATTATTATCCTCCCAACCATTTCAATTTCTGGTCCAGAACTCTCCACGGACGTGATGCAAGGAGAGTTATCTGATCAAAATTGGTGTATCCTAAGTGCTCTAATCTTCAAATTCGTGTGGGGGGATAGTGGGGGAGCGAAGCAAGGTTGGTGGTGGTGGAGTCCGATGGGCGTGATGACCGAAATGTGGTGATATGTGGATCTATATGTGGCAGCTTGGTAGGTTGTGAAAGTAGTGGTGGTGAAGAATTTATGATTTCTTTGTANAGCCTCGTTTCACTCTCCCAAATATCCTCTCCCACAATATTGGTCACAAAATCTGTCAAAAACAGCCACATTTGCAGCCTAAAATACCAAACTGCCGTATACAACCTTTCACGAAACCTTACTTTCGGCGCTACCCACATTAGCGCACCACCACCGACGGTTACCCCTCACCTCGTCAAACCTATACATGGTCTCACATTAATCAAACCTACCTCAAATCATTCTACTGTAATCTAAACATTCGACAGTGACGACGTCCATTTTGCCAAACTCTTCTCTTTCAATCCATGCATCCCACAACACTAAATCCCCAAATCGACATCAATCGAACCATCAATAAACCCAAACGATAATGAGTACGAATCTAATTGAACCAATTATCCCCCCAACTGTTTCAATTTCTGGTCCAAAACTCTCCACGGTCGTGATGCAATGAGAGAGTTATCTGACCAAAATTGGTAGGTCCTAAGTGCTCCAATCTTCAAATTCGTGTGGGGTAGGACAGTGGGGGAGTGAATCGAGGTTGGTGGTGGTGGAGTCCGCTGTGTGTGATGACCGACATGTGGTGATATGTGGCTCTAGAGGTGGCAGCTTGGTAGGTTGTGAAAGTGGTGGTGGTGAAGAATTTATGATTTCTTTGTAATTTTTTAAAAAAACTTAAATTTTTTAAAAACTTAAGGACTATATTTGCTGTTGGTTTTTCAACTTTTTCTCTTTGTTTTATTTGAATATGAGGGTAAAATGGTCTTTCATTGAAAAAATTGATAAAAATAACCTTTTGCGCAATGAAAGGTGGAAGGTAAGGGTGAAAATGCCAAAAAATGAAAGTTATGGACGTTTTGCACAATGACATTGAAATGTAATGACATTCTGTGCTATTTACCCTTTTAATTTAAATCGAAATCAACAATTATTTTTAGCCACAAATTTCGTGGACTCATAACTTTTCAACCCCACATTTCATAAAATCTATTAAAAATATTATTTAAATATCCTCCAAACAAGGGCTAAATGTTGATGCAAAAGTTAGTAGCTAATCTAATTAAATATTCATGCAAAAGTTAGTAGCTAATCTAAGTAGGTTTTAAACAAAGCTGTACCAGCAAGGTATTAAAGGCCTCAAAAGGGTAGGCTGTCAATATTGCTGCGAGGCCTTTTTTGGTTCCAGCACATGCTTTAGGCATCAAAAAGTAAAGTGTGCAATAAATTGAGACTCTTTTGGCCCTCCTAGAGAGGTATTCATACTAGACAGGACTAGGTCATTTGCCACATTCTAAAGACACAGAGTGCTATCAACGTTAAAATAGATTCTTAATGGAAGTATTGTTTTGAATGTCTCAATCATAATCCAGCATCACATGCTAGTTTTCACCTTAAGCTTAGCAAAATTGATATCCTTTGGGCTTGGAGTTGGAGATGGGAAAAAGCATAGTTTGTTAGGCAGAGCAATTTGCAGATGCATTATTCTCCAGGGAAAAGAAAACATTTAAATACTTCTATGTTTCTTAATGAAGACAGAGATACCAGCCGAGCGGGCAAGTCGACGAGCTGCTCGGCCAAATTGACACTCCTACTCTTTAAGGTAATCTGAAAGGCAACAAGCATTTCAAACTATTAACTCATTAAAAATCGTCCAAGCCCAACATCACCATCTTTTCCTTCACAATGTGTTGGTATGTAAATCTTCAAATCCAATAACTGGGAAGTCAGAACATAAATACAATTAGTTGAAAAATAAACTTGTGCTGTATAAGTGATATATCCTTTTTATAATGAAGAATTCAACACTATATCAGTTTTAAGTTTCATTTCGTGTATCAGCCTTAAAAGTCAAGAATTGTTCAATCATGCCAGTCGAGGTGAAATTAGGATCAGAATAATAAAATTGAATTAGAAATAGAATAAATTATTGATAGTGTAGAAGTACAAAGTTCGTGTGAAGAGATATTGATTAAAATGAACTCACAAGTTTAAAATACACGACACTAAAATACTTTTAACATTATCAGAAATCACCTAATCCATGACTGGATATGGGAACAACTCGGGTCTTCTGCATTACCTCTATAAGATTCATATACTAGCCATTTTCTGATTTTAATCAATTCTAATTTAACAATGTTACTGAGGCTCAGGGGATTAAACACATATGTTGGTCCCAAATTATCTAAACCAACTTGATATAGAGTTTACATAAAAGCCTCAAGCTACAAAATTTTGTGATCATCCTGAATAATTACCTGAAAAGCAACTACTCTTGTTTTGAGCTTCTTGAAACAGATATCGTGCTTGCACGAGCAAGCAATGCATTATAAAGGTTCTCCGCAGTAGGACGATCAGATGGATTCTTCTCTGTACATTGACGGTATAATTTAACAAGAAATTTCAGTGTTTCAGAGTCATTCTCTAGCTCGTTGTCGGATTGAGCCAACACTTCCAGCTTTTCTGTCAGTCGAGGTCGTTCTCCCACCTGCATAGATTAAGGAAAATTGTGTTCTTTTATGATTTTACAACTTGAACCACTTGCAGCAATAACGAAAAGCACAATTTCATATGCAAATTACGCATGAGCATCTAGTTGAATATCATATTGGAAGGGTTGCAATGGATAACAAAGGGGTATAAAGCAAAAAAGTCACTCAACTTATAGCAAAGCTTCATCTTAATCACTGTACTTTATTTTACTCCAGAGATATCACTTTAGTTTGTTTTCCTTTTTTAATTTCAATTTGGTCACTCAAAGATATTTGTTAGTTTATGGTATGGAATGTCCAATTTGGAAGCCAGGATTCTGGCATGGCATCAATGCAAAGGTCTTCCATGCCGGAGATTCCATTAGAAAAACTAACAGATTTTGTAGTAGAGGGACTTGATGAAACTCGCTATAAGCAGTGGGACTAATGGTTAGTCCCTTGAGCTAGGATTGGACAACATCCTTTGAGAGCATAAGTGTACTTTCTCTAAAAGAAACAAGAAAGAATAAACGGAATAACTTCTAAACATTAAGCCTATGTTTGACTTTTTCTCACCAATTTTTATCAAAATCTACTAAAAATCTAATTTTTATCCAAACCAAACAGGGGCTAAATACCACTGAGTTCAGAAAGAAAAGGAATCACAAAAACAATTGGAACATGAGTTTTTATTGTGGGGCTAAGGGATTTTATTTTAGTTTCCAATTTAACTCGTATTTTAGGAAACATTACTATGATTTGATTTATTAGCTTTTACAATATTTTCTTACTTAGAATAGGTCCTTTAAGACCCTATATAAAGGGGACTATGCAATGTAATTAGAACAACTTTGAATAAATAAAAATTAATATATTTCTTCCCCATTTTCTCTCCACTATCTCCCTTTTCTTCTCTCTTTTCCCCCTCCTTTCTCTTCCTCTATTCCCTTTCCCCTTCTCTTACAATTGTTCTTGTTCAATCCAGCATCAATTTGGTATCAGAGATCAATTCGATTCCTTTGGCCTACATGTTCTCAAATCCATACCGTCTCCATCCAATCCATGTATACACCACCGTTTTTCACCAAATCACCAAACAGAAATAAAAGAGGCATCAGCAGCGACAAGTTTCTAGCTATTTGTTTTTAGTTAGCCAAAAAAAAAAAAAGCGCTGGAACTGTTCACCGGCCAGCAAAAAATAAAAATAAAAAAGAGTCCTTGCTCCTTACATGCATCAGCCGCAGTGCAGCTGTTCTTCCATAAGACCCAATTACCACAAAACCCACAAACCATCCCAAAGGTAGTTTTCAAAACATAACACATTCCCTCAATTTACTAGCCCACTACAATCAATATAATTGACTACATTACCCATGCCTATCTATCCCAACAAAACATACATATAAAGGCCCATTTCACATAAATTCACACAGCCCACTTCAATACATCAAAAGCCCAACCTATAATACACGATCTCTAAACCAACACATACCCATATACTCAACCCATACATAATAGCCCACACTATCCACAGCCCTAGCCCACACATTCTAACCCCAATCCCTAGCCCAAACTGTCGCCCGAGCTCCGTCATCTTCTCCAGCGCTGCCAGTTTGCGCACCACCAACTCGCCAGCTCCAGCTCCACCACCTACGTCAGAGGAAAAAACACCAAATCATCCAACCTCGAACAGCATTATCTTTGCCGGCAAAACCTCAACCCTCCACTGTCACAAACCGCCGCCGCCGGCACCTCTCGCTGGCTTTTCATTTTCATCAACATCCACTCCTACAAAAGACATTCGCCTACAACCAACATTCAACGTCCACGTGCCTCCACCAAGCCCAAACCTACCTCCCGCCTCTGCTGTACAATCTGCCCTCCACCCACATATACCACCACTACTTTCAACAACCACCTCCGCCACCCTTTACCTCCATCCTATCCAATTCAACATCAGTAGTCCATCATCAAAACCATCAGCACACATTCTGCCACTGACCACCATTTTGACGCAGACGACCTATATTGCTGTCGGCCACATTCGACAATAGCTATTTTCTTGCACAGTGACGTTACTCGGGGGTATTTGGCTCTCTATTTGCAGGGAAACACTGTTCAACATCTAGGAGTTAAATGAAATTGGTCTTGAAGGAATTATTCCCGGCTTTTAATTCAGACCGTGTATGTCTTCAATTTTGGGCATGACATGACATCCTTCAATTATATCCAACATTTGGGAAGCAATTTCCTCATCAGATCCTTTGGTAGTCCTCCATTTGCAATATAATCGACGACGTCGTTTGCCGATCTTGCGCCCTATATATTTGGATGATAATGTTGGCCGAAATTTGGGTCGATGATGTCGAAAAATCTACCATTCTAACATTTATATTTGCTTGAAAAATGAACAAGACAGTGGAGATGATCTTCGCCGTCGGAATGTTGTTCCCGACATACACGGATAAACACATAATTGATCGGAAATGAAAGACGTTTAATTTGTTCGAGAACAATTTCCTTCGAAATAAAACA
Source organism: Fraxinus cuspidata (assembly GCA_903798385.1). Taxonomy (NCBI): domain Eukaryota; kingdom Viridiplantae; phylum Streptophyta; class Magnoliopsida; order Lamiales; family Oleaceae; genus Fraxinus; species Fraxinus cuspidata. The sequence goes on from CAIGRP010031343.1 coordinate 6,278, forward strand.
TCTAGGATACGTTACAAAATAGTTCTTTGCGTTTATGCAGAAGCGCGAAGGGGAAGGAGAACCTATTGAATAGTAACGGTGACAAAAGACTTAACTAGTCAATTGATGAATTGGAGTTGCATATATACCATTCTCCAATATGACGCGTCACTTTAATTCAAATTTCAAAATCATCCCGCCCTACAGGGAACAAAATTGAATTCAAATTTCAATAGATTTCATCAGGCCCTGCAGGGGCGGTATTCCAAACCATACCACGGGCCCCCTAAAGGGCGAGCCTATAATATTACAGCTCGCTCAGCACCGGTGCCTATCCGTACAGCCAGGTGTCTCAATCGCACCCATCCGCGTAGCGGATGAAAGCAGCAGTCGATTTTCACCTACTGTGCATCTTCCATATTAATCCTTTATTTAAATACACATATTCTATATGGGCCTTACATGGATTCATCTAAGAAGATGAAGTGGTACGACGGTCCGTATAGGACCGCCTCCGGTGGTCGGAAAACTCGTAGAGTTTTGTAGCTCAATAGCACACAGAGGAATCAGCTTCCAACACAATGGCAACACGTGCTTCGATTTAATTGAAGATTCGATGGGTATACTCCACCGCTTCAGCATATTTTCGAGGTTCACAAGGTCGATGATATGTGATGCTGGTGGTGTTTTATGTATCAACAATTGTGCAGCCGATAATAACGTTGGTACACGATACACATAGAAAGTCCGTTGGAGTCGTTTGCTGTTGTAAGGCAACATGAAATTGCAATCGGAAGCAAATTCACATAATTTGTATCAGTGGATATACATGTAGCTTATATATGATAGACGTCTCGGTAATACCAATCCTTGAGTGATGGAAATATTTTCCGGTGTGGATAATAATCCGAAAACGTGGATGAAAAATCAAGATAATGCATGCACATTTGTGATCTGCTTCGAAAGGTGATATCAACTTGTTGGCTATGGATTCAGTGATACGTCCATGGTTATGGATGTGTCAAAGGATAGACCTCCGTATTTCGCATATATCACCTATGATATCCGTAAATAAGAAATTGACTGGGACAACTATGTTTAAGGATACTACCGCCCGAGGTGATGATGATATGGAGCGTGGAGCATATTATTTAGTTTTTAGTACATTTCATTGGTATTTCGTGGTGTAACGCTAAATAAGCGATTGTGGTTTAGAAGTGTAATAGAATGAAATGTATTCATTCATCAATCTCCAATTTATAATTATATTGTTCCATTAAGACATAACAGTACTAACTGCAAGAAGGAAATTATACAACGAAATGACACCTAAATTATCTAAATACCTATGAATATAAAAATAAAGATGTCGGGATAGTCCCAGAAATCGTCTTCAACGTGTGTTCGTCGATTGATGTCAACGTCGGTTGTAATGTCATCCAGATGCGGATAGTCCACCACGATCGCTTTATCCGCTATTCTTAAATTATAGTTGAATCTTATTTTCACTGTGAACATGTGGCGGAAGTTCGTTGATTCATTGTTTGTCCAAAGTGTTGGGACTCTTATCCAGAATGGGTTTTTCAATGTCCAACTGTATGCTCCTTGATGTAGTTGCAGCCATGTGAGTGGCTCCCTTGTGTTGGAATCAATGATTTCGACACTCTATGCTCTGATAGATGATACAGCCACACGGTAATTCTAGATGTCTAGGCTTGATGACCGGACGTTTCTTCTGTTTGCATTGGTGATGCTTCGTTCCTATAGAAAGGGGTGTCGGCGAAGAAGAATTCTGCATTTCATAATGTCCAATCCTTCAACGTTAAATTAACATCTTGTTCGAGGAAATCTTTATACGAATATTCGGCTGTCACTAGATTGCAGAGCACGATACATAGGATTTCCCCTTTAATTTGAACTGGTTTACTGTACTCAGCATTTGATTGCCAATTGTGCTGGCCCCAATGAGTTCTTTCCAATGTTTTTTTTTGCAAATAGGACTGAGGTGCGTCATCTATGACGTTATACCATGCATTATTCGAAAATGATTTCGAATTAAAATCCATGAAGCCCATTATGTAGTTATGTAGGCCTAAAGATCGTGTCCCTATTGTCTTCACAATTCTAGTTGGGCCTTCTAGTACAAGACTCTTGGGCTTGTAAGGTCTGGATCCACTGTCTCGTATATTCTAGGACGCCCATAACATTAATTGTTCAGGAATGTTGAATGAATCTGGATTGAATGGAGATATGTAATCCTTTATAAGTTTTGCAAATAATTTGTCTGCATTTGCAGAGATATTGTGATACTGTAGATAGAACGTTCTTGGATCGTTCTTCCTGATAATATCTAGAGAAGTCGCTTCTTGCTAGTCGCAGTTAATTGACATTGTTTCCGTTTCCGGCAGTCTTATGGAAATTAACCTTCAACGTAATGTCCCCTCTTTGCAATATATCGACGATGTCATTCGCCGATCTTGAGCTCTGTATATTTGGATGATAATGTTGGCCGAAATCTGGGTCGACGATGTTGAACAACCTACTGTTCTGACATTTATATTTGCCTGAATACTAAACAAGACAGTGGAGATGATCTTCGCCGTCGGAATGTTGTTCCTGACATACTAAGATGAACACATATTTAATCGGAAAAAGACGTTTAATTTGTTCGAGAACAATTATCTTCGAAATTGAACATCTGGGATAAGTTACAAAATAGTTCTTTGCGTTTATGCAGACACGCGAAGGGAAAGGAGAACCTATTGAATAGTATCGGTGACAAAAGACTTAGCTAGTCAATTGGTGAATAAGAGTCGCATATATACCATTCTCCAATATGACGCGTTACTTTAATTCAAATTTCAAAATCATCCCGCCCTACAGTTAACAAAATTGAATTCAAATTTCAATAGATTCCATCAGGCCCTGCAGGGGTAGTATTTCGGACCATACCACGGGCCCCCAAAGGGTGAGCCATAATATTACGGCTCTCCCCGCACCGATGCCCATCCGTACAGCTAAATGTCTCAATCTCATCCATCTACGTAGCATATGAAAGCAACAGTCATTTTCATCGACGGTGCATCGTCCATATTAATCATTTATTTAAACACATATATTATATATGGGTCTTACATGGATTCATCTAAGAAGAGGAAGTGGTACGACAGTCCGTCTGTCTTTCTCGTTGAAGAATTCTGCATTTCCTAACTCGGCCTGTTTAGAGGATGCACCAATCATCCTAGAATCGTGAACTTCGATTCTAACCGAGCCTTCAGAATTTATGGGACACTGACATCAATAACGCAGCGATCGATCATGATCGTATGTTTTTTCAACTTGTTATACAACACGTCAATGGATCCTGGGAGCTTCAGTTGTACCTCCCTCCAATCTCCATCAACAACAGCTTGAATTGTCTTCGTCTTAAAATCTCGATCAAACACATTTTCTTCCTCGGACATTGCACATATATCTCAATATGTTGAACAAATATCATTAGTAGAACCGCAAGACGTTAACGTGTTATGAATCTAAAATTTATAAGGAAGTCTTCTAACATTAGGACTTGTAAATATTCCCATATTTAAGGAGCGTTTAAGCATCTTGCGATGATGACACGTGTCTATCGAAATCCACTGATGTAGAGTATGGTTACAATACACTATTTAAACAAATATGGAAGATGCACCGTCGATAAAAATCGACTGCTGCTTTCATCCGCTATACGGATGGATGAGATTGAGACACCAAGTAATGTAAACAAATATGGAAGATGCACCGTCAAACTTTATATTTATTACTAAAAAATAGTAATGTAACACCGATTACATTTCATATAACTTGTACACCTATAACACGTCTTTCAATCACTATCACAATCATGTATCCTCCCCAAGCACTTATTCACACAATTATCCTTTTGTCTAAGACTTTTGTTGAGGACGTACATTCTCGTTTTACGCACGTAGTGATCTACCTATGGAATTTTGATAACCTTACTGGATCCGATTCATTTCTTGATTGGCTTGACAATGTTGAAAAATTTTGTCTATCACAATTTGAGTGACTCGCGTAAAATTTGTTATGTTAATATGCTACTTGTGGTCTGCTAGGTGTTATTGGAAATCATTTTTGCATAACATTGATAACTTAGGTCAATGCCCTATCACTTTGTGGGATGAAATGAAACGAATTCTAAGTAACAAATACGCCCCCTGTGTACTATAAAACACAATTGCTAAATCAATTATTTTTGCACTGTAGGCAAGGTACTTCCAATATTAGTATCTAGCACATTTCAAAAAGTTATTGACCAATTGCTATATTTCTAAGGCTCCCCACATCACAGCGTCTAGATTTATCGATGGTTTGAATCCTGAAATTTCGCCTAATGATATTCCTACATTCCAATCCTTAGACGACGCTTACCAACAGGCCAACCTATGGAACTTCTCTCTCTATCTTCGCCAAGCATGTCATAAGCTAGGTCTACCACCACAGTTCCGATAGTCACCTTTTGAGTCTAACTGTGTTACTCTTAATGAAGAAACTAAGATCTTTATTGTTGAGCCTATTACATATTCTGATTGCGAGGATGAGGATTTATCCATGGTCTTACCACTTAAGCCAAACAGTCCACCTATCCTCAATTTCATGCCAAAGTCATGCTAATCTAATCCTTTGTGTGGCTCTCACATTGCTTTTAATATGACTTTATCTCCATGGTGTGATACTCCCCTGATTCACACATTCGTCAAGGCCATTGTTCGTTTACACACTTTTTCTCTCGACATGAAGTTGTTACCAACTAATTATTGTCTTACTATTTTAGCTCCATACTCTGTTGATTTTCTTATCAAGTTTGATGAACACGTTTTCAGTCACGACCTATATGAACTTGCATTTGACACTTCATTTAGGCACATATACTTTCATGATGATTTTTATGACTTTTTACGTGTTTCTTTAACACAACTTCCAACCCATGTAACAAAAAATTGAGTCATTCACTTGAACATACTCCCTCACACTTGAATGAATGTGTTGTTTTCAATATAACATAATTGTTTCCTTATCGAGGCTTATTCGAGCTACCAGTATTGCACTCATTTGTTTATGTAGGCCAGTCTTTCCTGTTAGTGCATTGTGCTACTCATATGAATTTCGTGGTAACTTTTGTGGATGACCTACACATGTTACTGTTCCTTGTCGCTCCTTGATCAGAAGGAAAGATCGCTTCCCTTGGTCAGTTTGGAAATGTTTTGCAAAGTCGGTGGTCATATAGATGGTATCGTTATTTGGTGAGGCTAAAAAATCGTCGTCCTAGGTTAAGAAGTTGCAATCATTCTCGCCAGAGTCGAGTTCTCTCAGCCTCGGAGAAATGGAGTATTATAAGGGATTTTATTTATTTAGTTTCCACTTTTAAATCGTATTTTAGAAAACATTATTATAATTTGATTTATTAGCTTTGACAATATTTTCTTACTTAGAATAGGGTCCTTTAAAACCCCATACAAGGGGGACTATGCGATGTAATCATAACAACTTTAAATGAATAAAAATTAATATATTTCTTCCATATTTTCTCTCTACTATCTCCCTTTTCTTCCCACTTTCCCCCTCCTTTCTCTTCCTCTATTCCCTTTCCCCTTCTCCTATAATTGTTCTTGTTGGATCCTGCATCAGCTAGTGCTCAAGAGCTTCAGAACATGAAAAAGTGACGTACTAATATTCTTATACAAGTTACAGAATACATCAATTCATAAGCAACTAAAAAGTCTCCATAGCATGTCTTATCTATTTGTCTTCTGCTTGTTCATTAACTATAGAAAAGAAATAACACGGTACCTGCAAAAGGTTATGAATTTCTGATTCTGATAACTCTGAATAAGGGACTTGCAAAGTAAGCAATTCCAGAAGTAGGCAGCCGAATGACCAAATATCCACTTCCTACAACCAACATGAACAGAGGTGAGAATTTTCTTAGTCCAAACAAAGATACTTGTAATTTGAAAAATCTACACATTGATGACCAAAACCTAATTCACAACAGTTATCTTCACACTTGGAATAGAATATTTCATTAACATGATTCATCACTAAAGTAAGTAAAAATAGTGGGTTCATTTGCTCATGGGTGTGGGTGGGGGTGGGGGAGGGGGATATGTAAACAGCATCCCAAAGAGCTTAGAGAGTGATACGGAGACCAAAAAGAAGAGAAAAAGATTATTGGGTCCCTAACTGTGACGGTAATGATAGAACTTGTTTATCAGCAATCAAGGATTCAACAAAGTTACAAAACTCCACACCCAAAACAACAGAAGGGCAGTGAAATCTCATCATAGTGAACTTTCATAATGAACAATTACAAACATCAATTATTAATGAAGTAATGACCACAATGCTGGAATTGATAACATGTACAAGATCCTCAATCGAACCCTGTGAAAGTCATCGACCAAAACAATGACTAAACAGTAAGCACCAACTAAAGAAGAAACTCACCAGCCCATACATGTTGCGTCTATGCATTGCTTGAAACACCTCAGGGGCCATCCATCGAGGAGTCCCAACACAAGTATCAGGTGGAGGTATCCCGACATGCGCAATACAGCATGTATGCAAGCAAGAACGGAGTGGGATTGCCCTATCAAAATCGCATAGCTTTACAATAGGTGTACCATCAGGCCTCTTCTTGTCAAGATCAACTAATATATTTTCACTTTTTATGTCACGATGAATGATGTGTTTAGAATGGAGTTCTGTCAATGCAAAAGCAACATCTCTAGCAATAAATAATGACAACTCCACGGCCACATGATTCTCTCCATCTCTTGATAGTTTCTCCATATAGCTCTGTCAGATTATGTATGGAAAGACAATTACAGATTAGACACAATAAGGCACTAAGCAACCAAATAACAAACATACAAAGATATTTAATATAAAAAATGTCACCTTCAATGAACCCCCTTTTATGTACTCCATCAATATAGCAGACCGTAAAATATGACCTTCAAAATTTCCATCCGCCGAAAGTGACCAAGTGGAGGAAATCTGATGACCATAAAATTCTACAATACAGGAGTGCTTCAAGACGCCCAACATTCTGATCTCACCTAAACAATTAAACTCAAAGTTCCTGATTTCATCGGCAGAAGTCTCGCGTACCTCAGAGGTCCGCACCTGCAGATTGAAAAAATTAGACGTGTCCACAAGTTAATGTTGCAAAAAATTGATGCAGATAAAAAAATGATTGAAAATATAATTAGGAACAAACCTTCACAGCAGCCTCAAGTGACCCAAAATTACACCGCATGAGAGTCGTAGAAGCTAATTTTCCTATTTCATCACATACAGATAGAGAAGGGAACGAACAATTTGGACTGGTAGCACCATCCGCTGCAACAGGAGAGCTGATACGACTTAAAGGAACATACCTGAAAAGAAAAAGAAAACCCATAAGAGACAATGGTCAACACAAACATGCATAAATATGCCATGAATGTGCTCTTGATAACAATAATATAGAGCGTTGGAAGAACAAGACAGATATCTACAGGTTACAAGTTCTCTTAAACATGAAACAAAGGGCTTCATACATAGCCCATGTTTGAGCACTATTCTTTCAAACTCATTTTTACCCATGACTCATTTTCAACCACACATTCTCATATAAATGTGCTCTTCATACATAGTCCATGTTTGAGCCCCATTGTTTATAGAAACAACCAATTATAAACAGGTTTCCAAAGGTGAAGCATGTAACATATCCAAAAACAAGAAATATCAAAATATTAGTATTTAGGAAAACGATCAAAGGACGCTCAGTCATATAATGTACCATCTGCTGACCACGAGTAAATGAACTAACCATGACACAATCACGTTTAGGACGCGCATCGGACATGCTGGAAAAATACCGGCACGACACATGAATTTGATCTATACCAGTACTCATATTCGAAGAGTGAATCTTTGTCCTGCCGACTCTCCGGAAAGTAAGGTTATAAAACGGCGTAAGATAATATTAATTATTTTTTGAAATATTATGGGTACCTTTTTTAATTACAAATTGTACAGCAACTAAAATATTGATAATGTGGAAGTTAAATACCCTACTTTTCAATATATAAAAGGGTGCTTTAGCCCTTAAGGATACAACAATATTTTTTAATTGGTTAAAAAGGAAAGTTGCACCCTTTAATAAAAGGGGGCTAAATCATTTTATATAATCCCAATCAATTGATAATTAAAAAAGTGAGTCTTTGACTTCTAAAAAAGAAAAGTCGATATGTATTTATTAAGCCCCTGTTTGACACCCATTTTTTTCTCATTATATTTCTCCTTTTTTTCTCTTTCTTCATTTCAACCACACATTCTATCAATAAAATAATATTACACACAAACCTAAAAATTCTCCTTACTTTTTAACCACACAATCTTCCATTAATCACTATTCCAAAAATTATTATTCAAACAAAATGGGTGTCAAACATGGGCTAAATATCACATAATGCCAGGCCTTTTTAATAAAGGCAAGTCAACTAGGGTTTCCCCAAATTAAGAGCTTGTTTGGTCCAGATTTTAGTCTTATTTTAATCCAAGTCAAAGTCAAACCATCAATATTAACCACATTTTTCATGGGTCCCACAACTTTTCAACCACACATTTCAAAAACTTCTATCAAAATCTACTAAAAATCTAATTTTAATCTCCACCAAACACCCTCTAAATGTTACATCTGGCCTATGAACTATTTCTTCTCTTATGAATTTATTGTNGCCATTAGCATCATTCGAAGTGATAAAATGAGAACAACTCAATAACCCGACACCCAAAAGCAGTCATGATATCACAGGCTTGCGATTTAGCTATCGGAAAAGGAAGATGACTATGGATTAGGATAGTTTATCTTCTTCCTTTCCCAATTATCTGCAAATATTCACATTGTGTTGGCAACTTTCACATGCGTGTCTAGCTGTAAGAAATCAGGGAAAACTTTGAACATGCCACCAGGCCTATTCGACATGTATCATTGTCTGATACATGTCGGACACCAACTTGCCAACACCGGATGCATGCTGGTGCTTCCTAGATGCTAAGCAAAAACAGTAAAGTGCAAGTCCATGTTTGCATCTAATTAGAACTTAAAGTTAATATAGCAAACAAAAATGAAAAGTAAAAGAAAAAACACAACCTGCAGAAATATTCTGGATCAGTCTCTTCTCTTATATCATGGGGATGGCATGCATCAACTATCATGCGTACCCATGACTCACTCCTCTTTATGACAATCACATTCCAGGCATGTGGAGAAAAATCCAAGTAACCCCGAACAAGCTCACATGGTATTCGCGGCTCCATCCGATCGCATAGATACTACAATAGGTGAAAAGGGTGTCAGTTCACATAAATTAGTTCCTCCAACAAGATCAAAAGTGAGAAACACATTTAATAGAGAGAGGCTACCTTCATCAGCACAGCTCTATGCCTGCAAACCCCAAACTGCAGACCCCCAATAGGAACTATAATAGAATTTAGCCTTGCTTTTTTGGATTGAAGAGACTTCTCACATAAATCCAGGAAGACAATATCTTCTACATTGTCCACGCCCTGCTTCGTGTCTATATTAATATCGTCACGAGTCCCAGTAGGACATGTACAAACAAATGGTTTCTTATAGTTTGAACCAGAAACAGCTTTTCGTATCTTTTTCAGAGCCGCAAATTTATCACTTCCTCCAAGATGATCGGAGACAAAAAGAGCAAGCAATGATGCAATCTGTAAATTATCAATTGCAACATGGCTCTGTTCATCAGTCGAACCATTCATCTGCTTGAAATGATACACCAATGCTCGGGCACATAATAGTACAGAATCTAAATCTTCATCCCTTTCCCTGATGGAAAAATTACACAATTACGAACTATGTGACTAATAGAGCAATAAAATCTACTGAAAACTCTCCGAGTAGTCCACTAAGTCACTTTTCAAGCTCATGTTTATTCAACAAGATAAAATATCTAGAACAGAAATAATCAACATTTACAAAGAAATTTACCGGTCAACGAGAATTACTTCCCGTGAGTGAAGCTGCAAATTTTGCTCATAACTAGACAGTGGCATAAAGGGACGATCTCGACCCGCATCATAGAAGCCATCTGGTAAATGGTCATCAACCCCACAAAACGATATTTTGCTATATTGGCATGACAAATATAAGGGTTCATTAGTTGGTCTTCGGGATTTAGTAGGTTTCGGGTTATCGAGGTCCTTCTCTGAATGCCTTTTTGACTTCATTATAATGTTAGATGTTTCAGAAGATGAGCCTTCATCCAGCGCCTTAACAGCATCAGAAAGGGAGTCCAAAGTTGCACCAGACTCAGAACAGTCACCCTCAACCTCTTTGAGAATCCCAACAGTGTCAAGTGCAGAACATGAACAAGTAACAACAGAGTCCTTTGTATTAGCATCTACATTTTCGATATTAATAAGTGAGTTCTCATAAAAATCGTCTCCAGAAAACGATTCTTTATTGTCAACATCAGCATCTGCAAGTGCAGATGAACCTTCTGCCAGAGAGTTGTCGACAAGGACAGACATTTTGCAAGCCATGCATTTTTCAGAAGAATTTTGAATTGCAGCTTCAAGTTTCCATTTCTTGCTGTAATTCAGTCTCTCTTGCCGAGTTCTTGGTTGCCGATTACACTGCCATTTCCGTCCCTTAGTCCTTCTTGCCAACAGGCATCGATTATTAGGTGACAGACCAGTTATATGACTCCTTGGTGTGATTGAAGAGCCTAAAATGTGTCAAAGTGTTATCACTGTGTTAGTATCTATACATGACATAATCAGACAACTTCAACTGAGGGGTCAAAGAGAGAGAGGGCCTCACTATTGCTAGGACTGTTATCATTCTCCTGCACTACACCCTGATAGACATCCATTTCTGCAGATTCATCATTTGATATGTAATTGTTGTTTCCCTCCAAATTGCAGCATATCCATGATGGTATTTGACAGCAACTACGTAGATCATTGTGCTTCAATGAGTATGAAAAGGGAGGAAAATATAGCAAATTACATGTTAGGTTAAGATGCATGAAAGTGAAAAGCAAAGGCCAGTATAAATCATCTAAAGAAATAATGTAAACCAGAAAGTAGAAAAGATGACCAATATTCATCCAGATATTTAAAATGATGCTAATCAATTAGCAGGTCCATTGTTAAATTCAATGGGCACATACCTGAAGATTTAGACTCTGAAGATTGTCCATTGTTTCAAGTTCGAGAAATCCCAAGGATGTCAATCGATTGTATGACAGATCCAAGTTCTCCAATCTCTGCAAAGACGACAATTCAGGGGGCAGCTCAACCAGCTTATTATTAGCTACCTTCAATGATATCAAGGAACACAAAGAAGCTATCTCATCTGGTAAATTCCTCATCTTATTAAATGAAAGATCTAAGAACTCCAACTTGTTAAGACAGCTGATTTCTGGAGGCAGGTATCTGCAGAAAAAGTTCAAGAGATGGACTATTAAAACTTTCTCCAAAGCTAATTCATCAATGCGGCATTATTAAACATATAAGCATAAAGAACCTTAAGAATTAACATTTCACATTGCACTCTGAGGAACTTAATTTCAATATAACTCAAGGCATAACTGAAGTGGTTTAGGATAAAAAGAGATCACCGAGTCCCTGAAAGGCACATATATCATATGGATGCAAAGAAGTTTCAGATTCATGGAAGTCCATAATTTTGCAATGTAACACAAGCTCGCAAACCTACTGAGCAAACCAATGCATTTAAAGGACAGCACATTGATCTAACCATTAATATTCAAAGGCAGTTTAAAGCATCAGAATCTAAACTCAGTTGAAGCGAAAATTTAGAACTGCCAATTGATAAAACATCCTCAAATTTTAAGAAAAAATGGTGCGTTCAATATCCCACCTTCACAGGGAGATGCAACAATTATACTGGGTGAAACATCTTCTGATGAATAAGGACTATATCATGTCACGCCAAATGGAAAGTGTGTCAATATGAACTCCTAATACATAGGAAAATGCCACACATCTGCAAAGGTACGTTATCACTTAATGCTCAGAGCCTAATCTGTTTAAATATATCTGCCTGTTAGTACATGGCAGAATAATCCTATCTTTGCAGCCCACCATTTTAGCCCACCATTTCTAACGTGATAACATATTGGATATCTCTTGGACAGGTACATAAGAAATCCCATTCACTTCTTTAGTATACTGAATCCATGTAAATCTGATCTCACAAATGACCATCATGAGAGCGGTGATAGAGAAAAATGAAGCCGCATATCAAAAACCTATAAGCAAATAGTATATACACCCATTTGCAAGTGAGTATTCCTAAGTCCTACCTATATTCCACATACAAATTAATAAACTGCAAAACTATCAATATTTCAAGCTAAAAGTTCTCTCAGTGCAACAATAAATTGTTAAACTTGAACTTTAATTATCTCAAAAAAAATAAAAAGGTTTGTACACTCATTTGTCTTTCTTTTTCGAATAACCATTCCATCTTACCACACCAACCCATTAAACAAATCATCGTCTAAGTCTAATAAGCTCCAATATTTTCTCTATTCTTTATAAAAATCAGAAGGAAACAGAACCTTCACATTCATAGTATGTACTGCAGTACAAGATTTAACAACAATACTAACAATCCCCTTTAATTGGAAAGACGGAGAAGGACCAACCTTATGGAGAAGTGAGAGCCTGGTCAAGCACTTAGCCTAACAATCTCACTCAAAATTGGGAATGCCGAGAGCCTTAGGGGAACTCTACTGAGCTCCAGCTCCTTCAAATTCCACATTTTGCTTAACTCCAACCCATTAACCTCTGGCACCAACCCATTCAACAGCTATCTCACGAAGAAAAAGACTTAACAGTACACTCATTTTTCTTACTTTTTCAAATAACCATTTCATCCTACCACACCTACCCATTAAGTAATTCATTGTCTAAGTCTAATAAGCTCCAATATTTTCTCAATTCTTTTTTAAATTCAAAAGAAACAGAACATTCATATGCGTAATATATACTGCAATACTTGAATAACAACAATACTAATAATCCCCTTCATCTGGAAAGATGGAGAAGGACCAACCTCATGGATAAGTGGCAAATTGCGAGCCTAGTCAAGAACTTAAGCCCAACATTCTCACTCAAAGTTGGGAAAGCCAAGGGCCTTTGGAGAACTCAGCTGAGCTCCAGCTCTTTCAAATTCCTCATTTTTCTTAACTTGAACACATTAACCCCCGGCACCAACCCATTAAACAGTTATCTCACAAATAAAAGGTCAACTGAACACTCCTTTTTCATTCTTTTTCGAATAATCATTCCATCCTACCACATCAACCCATTAAGTAACTCATCGTCTAAGTCTAATAAGATCCAATATTTCCTCAATTCTTTTTAAAATTCAAAAGGAAACAGAATAGTCACATGCATAATATATACTACAATACCTGAATAAAAACAATACTAATAATCCCCTTTATTTAGAAAGACGTTGAAAGACAAACCTTATAGAGAAGTGGCAAACAGAGAGCCTCGTCAAGCACTTAAGCCCAGCAATCTCACTCAAAATTGGGAAAGCCGAGGGCCTTGGGGGAACTCTACTGAGCTCCAGCTCCTTCAAATTCCTCATTTTGCTTAACTCAAGCCCATTAACTCCCGGCGCTGCAACTTTCACTTGCAAAGTTTCCATCTCTACCAAGTTCTTGAACTCCCCAGGGAACAAATTCACATCATTCGCAAAGAACTTTAAAGTTTTCAAGCCTTTGAGCCTACCCACCGCCCTGGGAATCAAGTACAACCCATTCTTGTACATATACAACCCTTCTACCATGCTTTCCACACCCTCTAGCAGCGGAAAATCCAATTCTTTCCCCGAAACATCAATAACGGACTCAGAACTCAAATCTTTTTTACTTGAATTCTCCTCCAAGGATTCTGGTTCCTCCGACTTTTCTGCCCTCTTCACGTCGGAAGTTTCAGGGTTCTCTAACTCCCTGACCTGCATTTCTTCCCTTTCTTCAAAATAAATTCTAAATTATCAAAACATAACTTGTGTAGTATCAAATTCTACTCTACTTACGGCAAAAAAAAAAAAAATAATTAACTCAAAATTGAGGGTTTCTTGGAGAAAAATCATCCGATAGAGGGGGATAAGGGTTAGGGGAAAAGCAGAAGTAAGAGTGAGAGATCAGTGACAGTAATATACGAATATAGATGTACAATTTGCACTAATGAGAGAGAAGCCTTTCTGTTGTCGATGAATGACAGAGAGAGAAACCCTAGAATGTAGATGAAGGTAGGAGGGCGCGATAACTTCACGCAATTTCCTATCTTTATAATGGGTGCATGATTTGTGGGGAGTTTGTTAAATCACTTTGTTCAATATTTGTTGGTCAAATAGCCTTTAATTTATACACCATATTCTAATTGTAATTAACCTCCTAATATTACTCATTGTAACAATTATTTCAGCACATTTGATTCACCCAAATTTTCCATGAAAAATGGAAAACAAATTCTAACTTCCACTTTTACCTTGTATACACTATATTTTTAAGGCAAACTGATTTTCTTGGTTTTGTTTCTCACGTGTTGATTTTCTTGGTTTTGTTTCTCACGTGTGCTTTTCTTTGGTTTTGTGGAAAACCAATTTCTACTAATTTGATGGAAATTAGTTTTCTAGATTACTTTTTTATTATTAATTTTTATTATTATTATTTTTTGAATAACAACAAATTTCATAACCAATTGTAAAAAAAAATTACTTTAATGGACAATTTTCATGTAAAACAAAGTCAAACGAACATTAAATTTTGATGAAAAATGATTTTCTAGATAATATTTTTTGTTTTTTTTTTAACTTTTTGTCAATAAAAATAAATTTTATAACCAATTGTGGAAAAAATTATCACTTTAATGGATAATTTCCATGTAAAACAAAGTCAAACGAACACAAAAATATCCAAAATTTTAAAAAATTTTCGGGTGGAAAATTATAACAATCAAACACACTTAATTAACAATTCCCTAGAAAACAAGTTTTAGGCAATTACTTTCTATGAAATTCATTTTATTTCCACACATTTTCCACAATTTCAATCAAACATACCCCTAAGGGGCCGTTCTCTTCGTGTTTCAGTTTTTCGTTTTTCGTTTTGAATTCATTTTGTATTTTG
>CAIGRP010031347.1:0-10292 GCA_903798385.1 Fraxinus cuspidata
ATTCCTTGTTAAATTATTGTTTAATTTTATATCTTAAGTTATGTGATTTATGTAAAATAGTTGGTAGTTTAAAACTTTTGTAAAGTTGTCTAAGTATGGTCTTATGTATGGCTGTCAACTTTGATAGATTGAAGTAGGTAGGATGTTGTTGAAAATCATGTATTTTGTAAGTTATATGTTCATCAAGTAATGGAACGTTAGCAAGCTTCTTTTTCCATTTCCTTCTTCTTCAAAAACAGAGTATTTTTCTTTCTCTGTCGAATCCTGTAAGCATTAAGCAAATATGGTAAGCTTTGTGTAAATTCGGTAAGTAGTGTGAAAATACGGTAACCTTGTCAAAACCGTAAGTAAGTGAAAATCCGGTAAGCTCTTACAAAACCGGTAAGTATAGTGTGAATCCGGTAAATTCAATTCTTTAAATTAATACTCTTTCAATTTTACATACATTTTCTTCCCTGATTAATCTCTTGCTTTCCATTAATGGAATGGTATTAAGAAACAAGGCTAAAGCTGACCAAATGAATGGAAAAGAAGCTGAAGCTGAGCCAGCCGAATTGAGCAGAAGAAAATTGGGGAGGACCACACATCAACACGTTAGCTTGGAGCTGCTCCCAACGGACAAAAATGGAAATCATCCAGAATGTAGGCAGCTGGACATTCTAGAAGAAGGATAGAAGAAAATTGTTGCAAATTGTTACATAAAAACTGATTCTCTGGCGCATTGCACATGGATAAGATTCTGTTACTTTTTGATTCTTTATTTTGCTTCCTTTGTATTATTAATACTCATGCATTATAATTATTTTGATCAAAAAATGAAAGGATAAAAGTCTTTCTTCCATTAAAACTTTCTTCCATTGTTTTGTTATTTTACATTCAAAATTTACATGGTATCAGAGCCATAAATAGAAGAATCAAGCAGTCAAAATTTTTATTTCCATCATGATGAGCTGCGTCCAGCTGATAACCAAAATCAATCAACACCCACTGCTCATGATCCAACTAAGTCCACAAGTCCCTTCTACATTGGTAGCAGTGATGGCTCGGGTGCAATACTGGTAACACACAGTCTGGATTCAAACAACTACAACTCATGGGCTAGATCTATGAAGAGAGACCTGCATATTAAGAACAAATTGGGGTTTATAGATGGCAGTATCTGTGAGCCATCAGACCACAGTGATCCCTTAATGGAACACTGGTTGCAATGCAATTATACAGTGATAACTTGGATGCAAAATACCATGGCAGTAGATATCAAATGCAGCACAGTTTATGCAGAAACTACTTATCAACTCTGGCTGGAATTGGAGTAACGTTTTGTTCAACAAAATGCAATAAGGATTTTTGAAGTGAAACAGGGCATTATAGCCTTGTTGCAGAACCATGATCCTATGAATGTGTACTTCTCTAAGCTGAAAACCTTACTTGATGAATTGATGAACTATGAATGAAGTTTACTCAATTGTCCAACAAGATGAGAAAAGGAATGAGATATCTAATACTAGTTTGAGCAATAACTCTGTGGCTTTGCTAAGCAGAAGTAATCCTGATAGACAATTTGGTAGATCACAGAAAAGGGATAGGTACTATTGTACCTAGTATAAGATCCCAGGGCATTCTCTGGAAAGATACTTCAAGACCAACACAGGTAGACCTACATACTCATACTGTCAAATATCAGGCCACACAGCCAAGAGGTGTTTCAAACTAAATGGATATCTAGCAAACCATAAGTCAGACAGAAAGGCTAGACCTATGGCAAATTATGTTGCTTCAGGTGCAATTTCTGATCAGGAAAATATAGGAGACAAATCTCAGATACCATTGACTCAGGAGCAGTACTCACAGCTTCTGGCACTCTTAAAATCTACTCTTAGCACTCAAAGTTCCACCCATTCAACTAACAATGCTCAAAGCATTCTTATACCATCTTTTACTGATTATAAGATGTCTAGTATATGTTCTTTGTCCACCTTTTATTCTAAACCTCCTAGAACTTGTGATATTTCATAGATCTTAGATACAGAAGCAACTGATCATATGCTATGTTCTAAATCTTTGTTTCATTCAATTCAAGCTGATATCGCATCCACAGTAGCTCTACCCAATGAGGAAGTAGTGCTTGTTACCCACAAATGAACAGCCAAAGTTAGAAAATTACTCACTCTTAGTGATGTTCGTCGTGTACCTCATTTTTCTTTCAACTTGATTTCAGCCAAGAAATTAGCTCAAGAACTAAATTGTTGCATTATTTTCTTCTTTGATTGTTGTTATATTCAGGACCTATTGAGATGGACAATGTTTGGAATGGGTAAGGTGAAGCAATGACTCTATCATATATTGCAAAAGGATATCTCTCCTTCAGCCTTATCAAACGCCTTGGTCAAGCATAACCTTAAAACTACCATTCCTCATTCTGTCAATAATGCAGAGCTCTTTGATCACTAGCGTTACAAGTTGGGTAATTCCTCTTACCTTAAGTTGCATAATGATCAACCTTGTGTTATTTGTCCATTAGCAAAACAACACAAGCTACATTTCCCTAATAGCCAGCACTAACCAATGCCTATTTTGAGCCAATACATTGTGATATTTGGGGAACCTTGCAATGAAGTTAGTCATGATGGTTTTAAATATTTTTAACTATAGTGGATAATTTCAGTAGATGTATTTGAATTTACATGTTAAAACTGACCACTACATTGCAACATTTCTGCACTATGGTGGAAAAATCAATTTGAAACCAAGGTAAAAATTATTCGAAGTGATAATGGAGTATCATGAAAGATTTTTACCCTACAAAAAGGGATAATACATCAGACAACATGTGTGGAAACACCACAATAAAATGCCACTCCAGAGAGGAAACATCAACACATTTTAAATGTAGCAAGAGTTTTGAGGTTTCAAAGTGGAATTC
Organism: Fraxinus cuspidata; assembly: GCA_903798385.1. Lineage (NCBI taxonomy): Eukaryota > Viridiplantae > Streptophyta > Magnoliopsida > Lamiales > Oleaceae > Fraxinus > Fraxinus cuspidata. Next base: position 2,924 of record CAIGRP010031347.1, read on the forward strand.
CTATAAAATATTGGAATCATTGTGTTCTAATGGCTATATATTTGATAAATAGGACTCCCACTCCTTTGTTAAAACACAAAAGTCCTATTGAAATCCTTATCAAAACTAAACCAAACTATGATCATCTCAAGGTTTCTGGATGTTTAGCTTTTACCACTACTCTTGTTCAAGGAAGACACAAATTTGATCCTAGGACCAGGAGGTGTGTGATCATTGGTTACCCTTTTGGCACTAAAGGATATAAACTACTAGACTTAGATAACAAAAAGATTTTCCTCTCTCGAAATGTAATCTTTCATGAAACTATTTTTCCATTCAAAAAACGTAAGCTGTCATGACTCTTTGCCAAGTCCCAATGAGCTTAGTTAAGCCAAAAGTCCTATTATTTCCAATACCAACCTGCCTTTATGACATGATACAATTGATCTCCATATGACAGGCATAGTTGCCCCTGAATTACCTAGTTTGCAAATAAATGGAACTGGTGGACCTATTGACAGTCCACTGCAGGAACCAGAGCCTAAACAGATCATCTATACGTACTTACCTCGAAGGTCAAAGAGAATAAGGAAAGCTTTAGCACACATCCAAGACTTTATATGCCAGCAGGCCACTTCTCTTCACCCATCTCAGTTGTTGAATGATCAAGAAGTACAAACACAATTTGGTAACCCTTTTCCTCTCACTGCTAGCAGAACTTATGAAAAATTGTCTATTCTTTACAAAGTATTTGTGACCTCAATAACTACGTACACTGAGCCCAAAAACTACCTAGAAGCTAATTATCTCTTGAATGGAGAGCTGCCATAAAAGCTGAGATTACTGCCCTTGAACTTAATGATACCTGGGCAATTGTTGACTTGTCTCCTGATAAAGAAACAATAGGCTACAAGTGAGTATATAAGATCAAATTTAATGCTGATCGAACTATAGGAAGGTATAAAGAAATACTTGTTGCAAAGGGATACATGCAGCAAGAGGGGTAAGATTATCATGAGACTTTCTCACCAGTGGCAAAAATGGTGACGGTAAGAACCTTGTTAGCAATTGCAGCAGTTAAAGGATGGATTCTACAACAATTTAATGTTAATAATGCATTTTTGCATGGAGATTTGGAAGATGATGTATACATGGATCTACAACCTGGATATCTTGACAAATAAGGGAGAAAAGTGTGCAAACTCAAGAAAAGTCTTTATGGACTTAAGCAAGTCTCTCGCCAATAGTATTCAAAAAATTTTGAATTTTATCACTCAGCAGGGGTACTCTCAATCGAAGTCTGATTATAGCTCATTTACAAAGGGGACTAACACTTCTTTTACAACTATTCTAGTGTATGTGGATGATAAAATAGTTGCTGGGAACTGCATAGAGACAATCAACCAATTGAAGTGTTCCCTTGATAATCAGTTCAAAATAAAAAAATCTAGGGAAGCTGAAATACTTTCTTGGCATTGAGGTTGCCAGATCAACAAAGGGGATTTAATTGTGTCAACGAAAATATGCTTTGGTCATTCTAGCGGACACAGGTACCGTTGGATCAACTCCAACCAAAATCTCTCTAGATCAAAACATCAAACTATCCAGGGAAGATGAAGACCTTCTGCTTGAACCTACCCTCTACAGAAGATTGATTGGGAGACTATTATATCTTATCATCACAAGGCCTGATATATCCTACTCATTACAGTTACTAAGTCAATTTATAGATAATCCTAGATTACCACACTTACATGTAGCACACAAAGTCTTACGGTATATAAAGAGGTCACCAGTGCAAGGATTATTCTACCCTGTGGATTCTGAAATTTAGCTCAAATGATATAGTGACTCGAATTAGGGCGCTTGTCTAGATACCAGGAAGCCTGTGACAGGATATTGTGTGTTTATAGGAAGTTCTTTGGTGTCTTGGAAATCAAAGATGCAGGGAGTTATCTCTAGATCATCTAATGAAGTAGAGTTCATGGCAATGGCCAATGTATGCTGTAAATTACTTGGCTATCTATTTAAGGACCTACAAGTTGTACATCCACAAAGTGCAAAGCTGTACTGTGATAACAAATTAGCCATACACATTGTTACAAATCCTATCTTTCACGAAAGAACAAAATACATAAAGATAGATTGTCTCTTGATTCGAGATAAAATTCAAAAAGTGATAATTTCAACTGAATATGTGACCAACAAATCTCAGATGGCAGATATCCTTACCAAGAGCTTAGGTTCTCAAGACTTTTATTCATGTATGTCCAAGATGGGAGTAGTAAATATCTACTCTCCACCTTGCGGGGGCTATTAAGAAACAAGGCTAAAGCTGACCAAGTGAATGGAAAAGAAGCTGAAGCTGAGCTGGATGAATTGAGTAGAATAAAATTGGGGAACAACCATACATCAACACGTTAACTTGGAGCTGCTCCCAACAGATCAAAATGGAAATTATCCAGAATGTATGCAGCTAGACATTCTAGAAGAAGGATAGAAGAAAATTGGTTGCAAATTGTTATATAAAAACTAATTATCTGGAGCATGGATCAGATTATATTACTTTTTTATTCTTTATTTTGCTTCCTTTGTATTATAAATACTCATGCATTGTAATTATTTTGATCAAGGAATGAAAGGATAAAAGTCTTTCTTCCATTAAAACTTTCTTCCATTGTTTTGTTGTTATACATTCAAATTTTACAAACAGTAATTTTGACTCAAAATACACGCACATGCATTTCTTCCTGATTAATCTATGTTGCCCTTTCTTCAAATCGTCAATTTGTCTAGAGAGGCTATAATTTGACTTTCCTTATACTGTATAATCACTCAAAGCTTTAGATGCATAAAGTGGAAATTTTATGTACTAGAATATCAAAACTCATCGAGCGCACGTGTAGAATTGTACATGGACAGACTGGTGGGGGGGGATATGGTGATATACATCTCTCAGCATTTCTTTCTTGAACCCTGGCCGCATAAAATGAAAGCGTCTATCCGCCAATTTATTTGTTTCAGGTAGATAACATGGCGAGGGTGAAGTTTTGTTCTGGGAGTCGAGTTTGGACCCATCTTTAAGAGACGATTTTGGCCAATTGACATCAGTTGGTTAAATTCTTAAGTTGCTGATGTCATGGTGACAAGATAGTGGTGTTGTAACTTGAAAATTTTGTTCAGAGAGACAGTTTGGTACTGAAATGCAATTTGTGCAGGAGCAGGAGCTTTTTGAGAGACTATATGGTTTGAATTTGTTAGAATTAATCAACCATCAACTAATCAACCAATTCCACCAACCGTCTAGTGCCTAACTTCTCAACCATTTTATTAGTATAGTGAGCAGCCCCTTGATTCTTTGAGTGGAAGAATATTTTTAGTTAGACACTTGGCACTAATGTATAGGTGGTGGAAGAATATTATTTTCATGTGTGATATACTCTCATTCTACTGTAATTGTATATATATAGATGTAATACAAGATAAATACATTGAGCTGAGAATTTAGAGCAAAGTTTATCTCCAAATTGATACCAAAGTTACACAAAAGCTTAATTCCAATTTTCAACTTGGTATCAGAGCCATAATGGCTGACACTGGTATAGCAAGTCAAGCTCCCTCAACTGAGTTGAGTCCTACACCGGCCACAACCACCAAAGCTACTGTGTATCAACCATCATCCTTTGGGATGAATCTTACTCAAACTCCATCGATCAAATTGGATAAAAAACAATTTTCTGCTATGGTAAAACATGATTATGCCTATAGTTAAAGGCCACAATCTTGAAGGGTATCTGTTGGGTACAAAACAATGCCCACCGGAGTTCATTGGTACTCAAACCACCCCTGATGAAGGAGGAGCTATCAAAGTGACCCAAAATCTAGAGTATAGCAGGTGGATGTCGACTGAGGCTGATGGGATGGTTGTATTCATCCATGACCCCTAGAATTGTAATGAGGGTCATGGGATGTACTAGCTCAAACAAGCTGTGGAATGTAATAAAAAAAGTTATGGAATACTGAATAGGTCGAGAGTTACATTCCTTACTGAAGAACTGCAGAGAACTAGGAAAGGTGTTATAACTATGGATCAGTATCTCACCACAATCAAGCAGCTGGCTGAAAACCTGCAGATTATTGGAGAAACCGTAGATCATAGTGATCTTGTGACCCAAGTTCTTGTAGGACTTGATGAGGAGTACTCACATATTGTGGTACAGATTAACAGTAGAGATGATTTGTCTAGTATGAACTTTCATCAGTCTTGATGACCTTCGAAAGCAGGCTGGAACATCTTAACCAAGTAAAAAATGGCATAGCATCTGTTAACATCAGTCAGTCAAGTGTGAAATTAGCTCAAAGATCTGCACCAGGTAGGGCAGAACTTTCAGGGCTACTAATGGTAGAAGATTATCAAATTTTATAGGAAGAACTAGCATAATAAATGAAAGTCGAGGACCCAGTCAAATATGTGGACTCAACAACCATTCAGCCAGCTGGTGCTTTAATAGATATGATAAGAGGTATATGGGAAGCAAACCAAGCAATCAGGTTCATCAGAACAACAACCCAACTGTGTCGGCCTATTTAGCCTCACCAAACATTGTTGAGGATCCAACCTGGTTTGTAAATTCTGGGGTACGTAGTCATGTAACTACAGACAAAGGTAATCTGGTCATTGCCAAAAAAATATGGAGGTAAAGAAAGATTATTCATTGGCAATGGTAACTCACTGCACATTGCTCACATTGGAAACAAAAGTGTGTCTATTCTAAGTGATAAGTCACTGACTTTGAATAAATTGCTTCATGTGCCTGCTATTAAAAAGAACCTAATTAGTGTCTCTCAATTAACAAATGATAATGGTGTATTCATGGAGTTTTACCCTAATTCTTGTGTTGTTAAGGACCTACAAACGAAGAAGATATTATTGCAATGGATGCTTAGAGATGGATTGTATCAGCTGAAATTGCCAAGCTCGAAACCTGAATTCGTAGCACACAACTCTAGTCGCCAAAATAATTTCAGTTTCACTAGTTACTTAGTTAGTTCAAGTCCTCATGAGTCAATCAAAAGTGTCAAGTTACCAAACACATATATAGATATCTGGCATAGAAGACTAGGCCATCCCTTAAGTCATGTACTAAGTCAAGTGTTGAAGTCTTGTAATAAAGTTGCCAAAGTTAATGAAAATCTGAATTTCTGTGAAGCCTGTCGATTTGGAAAGTCTCATTCCTTACCATTTAATGTGTCTTCCTCACATGCCTCAAGTTTATTTGATCTTATACATACATACGTTTGGGGACTAGCACCAGTCAATTCTACCTCAGGATTTACCTGGATTTATCCTATGACCATAGCAGGTTCACCTGGATTTATCTTATGAAACACAAATTAGTGGCACTAAATATATTTGTTCAATTCAAAAAATTAGTGGAAAAATAAGTTTGAAAGGAAGATAAAGACTATACAATCAGACTGGGGAGGTGAATACAAAAATTCGATCAAATGGCCTCGCAATAAGGCATTGAACTTAGAATATCTTGCCTTCATACCTCTACCCAGAATGGAAGGGCAGAAATGAAACACAGACAAATAACTGAAACCGGCTTAACACTTTTAGCACAAGCAAAAATGCCATTGCATTATTAGTGGGAATCCTTTAAAACAACAACCTACCTGATAAACAGATTGTTTACTCTTACACCTCAACACAAATCTCCCTTTCAGGTCCTATATAAAAGAAACTTTGACTACAAAATGCTGAAGACCTTTGGCTATGCCTATTACCTTGTTTAAGACCCTACCAAAAACATAAATTCGGCTTTCACTTTCATAAGTGTGCCTTTCTTGGCTTTGGTGATTCACATAAAGGTATAAATGCCTAAGTCCCACAGGTAGAAATTATATCTCTAGACATGTGATGTTTAATGAGTCAGACTTTCCGTTCAAAATTGGGTTTCTAAATAAATACTGTCAGCCACAAAATGTCTGAGGTTGTCATAAGTCATCTTCTAATTGATGTTGAGTCGAGCCATACATTAGTGCCTCAAAATCAAGCTGATACACTTCGTCCTAATGCTACCCCTATAGCAGAATCCTTCAGCAGAGAATTATAACATGAAATTGGTGGTGAGGTGAATGGAGATGAAGGAAATGAGAGTAGTGAAACTCATCAGGCAGCATCAGCTAATCATGAAGCTATTGATGTTCAACAAGGTGGAAGTATTGGCTCAAATGAAGGCATTGACATGACATTCAAAGTGTCCCTCGTGAGGTTGGACACCACATGGTTACTAGGAGTAAAGCATGATTATTCAAGCCAAAGGTCTACACTGTTGAAGCTAAGCCACATGGTGTTGATGAAGCTTTGTTGAATGGTAACTGGAAAAAAGCAATGCAAGAAGAGTATAATACATTGATGAAGAATAAAACGTAGAAGTTGGTACCTCCAAAACCAGGAAGAAAAGTGATTGGCAACAACTGGGTATATAAGTTGAAGTATAATTCAGAAGGCATTGTGCAAAGGTATAAGGCAAGGCTAATTGCCAAAGGTTTTTTACAGACACCTGGAATGGATTTTAGTGAGATATTTAGCCCAGTCATTAAGTCATCAACCTTGAAAATCATACTGACTCTTGCTCTGTGCAGAGATTGGCAAATCAAAGAAATTAATGTGAACAAGTATTTCTAAATAGCAAGCTAGAGGAGACGGTTTACATGAATCAGCCACAAGGTTTTGTTGATCAGAAAAATCCCAACTTTGTGTGCAAATTGGAGAAGGCACTCTATAGACTTAGGCAAGCTCCAAGAGCTTGGCATGAAAAGTTAAAGAATACATTGCTGTAGTGGAAGTTCAAGCAGTCAAAGGCAAACAACTCATTATTTTTCTTGATGGATGAAAGAAGTGTGTTGTTCGCATTAGTATATGTAAATGATATAGTTGTGACATGGAGTGATTGTGATCAGCTACAAGCATTCATTAGTCAACTGAATGCATATTTTACCCTTAAAGATATGGGTAGTCTTAGTCAATTCCTAGGTATTGAAGTATGAAGAAATGAAACACGATTATATTTAACACATACAAAATATGCAACTGATTTGCTTAAGAAGTTTTGCTATGATAGCCTAAAACCGTGCTTGACACCAATGGAAGTTGGGAAGATGACTCCAGTGGCGGACCCAGCATTGATGTTCAGCCTCGGGCGGACGTTGACTGGTCAACGTCGATAGTCAACGATCGTAAGAGCAAGGTCGTTTATTAATATTTAATTAAATAATATTAAAAATTATTCAATATATATGCCCAATTTATTTTTCTAGCTTAATTAATTAAAAAATATAGTACACATTATTTGAATTGAGACTTGAGATTGTAAGTCCCAAA
>CAIGRP010031356.1:0-11334 GCA_903798385.1 Fraxinus cuspidata
CCAAGACTGACAACACTTTTACAGCAGTCGCGGTTGCAAAATCACGATTGACCCGTGGGATTTTTTTTTTGGCAACTTGGAGAATGCAATCCTAAATACTATATGCAATGTAAATAATAATTTAAATAGTTTTAGAGTCCTCCCATTAATTTTTTATTATATTTGTACTAATTCGATAAATGCAATTTTATGGAATATCTAAAAGAGACGTTTGATATCAACTATATAATCTCATTGAGAAGAAAGTCTTTGTCTCGTGACATACCATCTTTCTAGAGAAAGAGTTTATTCTAGAAGAGGACAATGAGAGTAATATAAAACTTGAAGGAGTTCAAGAGTCCACAGATATAGTTGACCATTCAAATAAATCTGAATCTGATCTCACACCTATTAAAGGACATATTCTTGATCAGGACGTAGAGACTCTTGAGGACACGTTTACTCCATGTAAATCTTGTAGGATAATTCGACCTCCTAGAAGGTTTGAATCCATGATTATTAATCAGGAATTACTAATCGAGGATTACGAATCTACTTATTACGCAGAAACAAAGTCAATTATTGATTCAAAGAGATGGAGGAGGCCATGGAATCCTAAATGAAGTCAATGTATGTAAATAAGTTTTGAACCTTGGTCGACCCACCTGAAGGGTAAAACTTATAGGTTGTAAATGAGTTTACAAGAAAGTGGTTGACATGGATGGAAACATCTATAAATACAAAATAAGGCTAGTAACAAAAATGATTACAAACAAAGACAAAGAGTTGACTTTGATGAAACCTTTTTTTATCTATAGCCATACTTAAGTTCATTCAGATTTTACTTGCAATCGATACATATTATGACTATGAGGTATCGAAAATGAATGTCAAAATTGCATTCCTTAACGGGAACTTGTAAGTGGAAGTGTACATGACACAACTAAAATGTTTTAAATCCAAAAACGTCAACAGCATATGCAAGTTTGATTGATCCATATATGGATTGAAGTAAGCCTTTAGGAGTTGGAATTTCCGATTTGATGAGACGATCAAAATGTTGGAATGTATCAATAGTGAAGAGGAATTGTGTGTTTACAAGACGATAGTGGGAGCATTATCTTATTCCTAAGATTATATGTAGATAATATATTATTGACAAAAAATGAAGTCTCTATGTTTCAATCGTTGAAATTGTGGTTTTTAAAGGATTTCTTCATGAAAGATATGGGAAAAACAACTTGATCAATAGAGATATATTCAGAAGATTGCTTGACCTTCCCAATCTACATAAATGAAATTTTAATAAGATTTTATACAAAGAAGGTCAACTAAGAGTTCATTAATATATTGATGCTAACTTCTAGTTAGACTACGATGATAGCAAATCTCAATCAGGATTTGGGTTTATTCTTTATAAAGGAGTCGTTAGGTAGAAAGGTTCCAAATAGGGAATAACCACTCATCCAGTAATGGAAGCCTAATACACCATTGCTTCAGAAGCAACAAAGGTTGTTGTTTGGATTAAGAAGTTAATAAATGAACTTGAAGTAGTTCCTAACATTGTTGATCTCATACATATGTATTGTGTAAACAATGAAGTCATTGCGCAAACAAAGGAATTAAGGTCTCATTAACGATTCAAACATTTGTTAAGGTGGTATCATCTCATCATAGAGATAATACAATGAAATAGCATAAAGAAAGAATAAATTCTCACAAGTTATTAAATTACAGAAAAGTTGTCACGGCATAAACATTATTGTCATGTAGACTTATGATTTTAGAAACAATTGATTGGATTTAGTGCAAATGGGAGTTTGTAAGCGTTATGCCCTTGCTCCAATCAACTTTAGCTAGAAACACTTTTAATATATAATTGATGCATTTCATTTATAACAGATCTATTATTTAATTGAATTAATATTCTTTTAAATTAAATTATAGAATCCGTAAATTCAAGTCTTGGTAAGTTTTTAATCACAATGTGCTGTGATCCTGAGAAGCAAATTACATATGATTGAATTTTAAATAATCTATGGTCATAAGTAATAACAAGATACGAATATCGTTATTATGGATAGACTATCACGTGTGACATTTTTTGCTTGTGAAGTAAGTAGCTGATCTCATAAGTTAAAGTGTGATAACATTTATATGAACACGTAAATGTTTTTTTATAGAACCAAACATTGGAGATCCACGGGAGAGATTCCATATGGATAATTATTTGAGTGTCTATTGTTAATCTCTAACATTTGGTAGTGGAATTGATCATTTGACTTGAGGTTATAATAGTACCTTATATGGGAATGGTCATGTTTTGGTGATATTGGATTTTGTTCTTCCAAAATTCATTATTTTGACATAGTTTGGGTATGTCAAGAATCATATGAAGGTTGTAAATTATCAATAGCGGATTCGTCACTCTTAGATAGTAAGAGATTATGATCTACATTTCATTTAGTTAAGCTGATAACGAAATTCTTGGTCAAAGTGTGCTCATAAGTCTAACAGAATTTTCAACCTACGTTGACTTAAGAGTGGGAAGAAAGATATGATTAATAATCGATATTAACACACATCCATACCTCGTAATTGATCGGATCATGTTGACGAATGATTGTTTGTAAACGAACAAGTTTTATTTTGTCATACTATGTGACATTTCTCATTACATGTATTGCCCTGATACATTGCTAGATGTCAATATGGGACAAAGATGTGAATTAGTGATCAATTAGAAGGGGTACTTAATTTATCGTGACAAATAATAATTCAAATCGTTAGGCATCGTGATCGAAAACCTAATGTGTCACACAAAAAAGGAGAACTGAAATATTGAGATTCATAAATTAATTGATTAAAAAATTTTAGCAATTAATGAATTAGGTTGCTTGTTAATCGCCCGAATTAATTAATTCATGCACCAAAGTTAAATATTTCGATTAATTAAATATTGGACCATATTAAGTTTAAAAGACGGTCGAGACCCACTTGGACTTTTATTAATAGGCTGTTAGGATTTGAAAAATTATAACACAACACAATTAAACTCTTGCTAGCACAAGAAAGCAAAAGACTATAGTTCTCTCAATTCTGTTCTCTACGTGGATTTTTATTGGAGACTAGACAGTTGTAGATTGTCTATTTGAATTGTTCTTCAAGGACTTCATCAAACATATAATTTTTTTATCACAGTTTTCATCTAAACACAAAATATATCCTTGGTGAGAATTGAAATATGTTTTATTTTCCATTATGAGTGATTAAGTAAATTCTCAACAGTCTTAACATGGTATTAGAGTCTATTAAACTCAAACGAGCTATTCGATCCAATTAAGTCAAAAAACATAAGCACACAGATTTCAAGATTGGTTGAGGGAGAACGTTAAGCAATAAAATCTCATATCGAATAAAGATGAAATTATAGACCAATAAATGGAACCCAAGTTATAATATATTATTACCTTCCTAGTCCTAGTTCAACCCATAAATTTGAATGTGTTAGATAATTTATCTGAGTACATAAAGGTTTTTTTAAGTGGAATGATGATATAGATGTATGGAGAATGAGCAAACCTCTATAAACTAAAAATTGGTTGTAAAATGTGCTAAGTTTCATTAAACTACGACATACAGAAATTATATCTAGAAGAAAATAATTATTGCCCCCATTTCATAATCAAATTCAGTTTTCTTTTATGGTTTGTTTTTCTATGTTGAATGCCAAGATGTTGTACATTTCACTCTAAATCTTTTATCTTTTATCATTTGGCAATGAGTTAAAAATCTTAATAGTCACGTTAGATTTTTAACAATGTTTCTCAACTGCTACTATCCTTTAAAGTTTTTCTATATTGTCATTTTATTTTGGGATAATTGCAGCAGCGATGCCAAACCTTTCATTTAGTTGTAAACTTTGCCCAAAACTTTAATTTGTGCCACACAAGGTACCAGACCTTTCATTTGTGTCATTCACAGTATCAAATCTTTTCAAAATATCGCAGCTGATGTCCAAATTGATGGTTTCTGTTAGTTGGCCAAATAATATACTTTGACAATAATTTGGACTAATTTTAAAAGGAAAAAACAGTAACTTCACATTTTTTTATAATAAAATAACTAAAATCAAATAATTAAAATTAAAAATCAAAAAATCAACTTCATTTTCTCCATCTATCCAACACATACCCACCCCCACCCCAAAACCATCACCACCACTGTTATAGGTTGGATCATCTATGACTTCACTTTCTGAAAGTAGATGCTGCAAAGAAACCTGTCGAGATAATTTACTGGAAGCATGGTAGTCAATGCTGAAAACCTATAAAACAATTTGACTGTCAAGATCCACTTCGTTGCATCTGTGCATGCCTGTAGAGAAAGAGGAGCGTGTTCTCCCTATTTTTCTTCTTCACACTAAAGGGAATCAAGCAATGAGGACTAGGCATTTTCTTCTTGAGTCTTCATCTTTATGGGTTTTGTTCATTGCTCACAATACAATACAGAAAAGTAAAGTCAATACCAACCAAGCCCATGGTCGCCATTTGTGCAGAGAACTACCTTTAATTTGTAAAATTGATTTTAGAAAGTAGAATTCGTTTCTTGGTTTGTGGTGTGTAGATGTATAGTTATTGATTACGGTGGAGGAGATAGTAGTGGTGGCGGTGGAGGAGATGGAAGTGGTGGTGATGGTTTTGGGGTAGGGGAGGGTATGCGTGAGGTGGATGGAGAAGATGAAATTGATTTTTTGGNTAAATTTTAACCTTTTAAAATTAGTCAAAATTATTGTCAAAGTCAATTATTTGGTAAACTAACGGTCAAACTAATAGAAACCATCCATTTGAACTTCAACTGCAACATTTGAAAATGTTTGATACCGTGGGTGGCACAAATGAAAGGTTTGGTACAGTAGGTGACACAATTGAAAGGTTTGGGCAAAGTCTGCAACTAAATAAAAGGTTTGGTACCACTGTTGCAATTATCCCTTTGATTTTTAATGTTGTTTTCTGAAAATCACTCATGTAGACTAAAAATTAACGATTTTGTTGACGACGTACACGTAATCGTTTATTTTTCGAAAAATGAAAAGTGATGGATGAAAATAATGTTAAAACTACAGTATCACAATGATCATTAATAAAAAAATTAGTACTATTTATGTCTGGACATGTTTATAAACATTAGTATTTATAAACAAATAGAAATTTGGGTTAGAAAAATAGGTAGTATTTGTGATTTCTATAATGTGTGGATAAAGATTATTTGTGAAAAACTATTTATCAACATAACCAATGTTGAGAGTGAATTAATTCTAATTCAAGTCATGCTAAAATCTCAACCGTGCTACATGTACAACTATGGTTACAACGTTTGTTGACAATAATGGCAAAATCTATATCATTCATTTTAAAAACTATTTTTTAAGTAATTAGTGATTATTTTAATTTGATTAGATGGGTTTTTTTTATGTGTTGATGGTGGAGATACACGCTGGATAGAGAGTTGTCGAACTACTAGAAAATGGGAATCCATTTAAATTCGTTTATGAGTTCAAGCATTGGTGCCAAGAGATTCTGAAATGTATGCATTGCCTTTAGCGCTGCTTCTGAGCAAAGTATCTGAGCTGGATATCTTCGATCTCTCTCTTCTTTTCTACGCATGCGCCCGCACACACACTAAAGGGAAAACCCTAAAAATATTCCAAAATTTCACTCCTTTTTAGGTGTTTGAGAGCCTTGGAGCTGTTAGAATATGAGTACCCTTAAAGAATAAACTGCTTGAACTGTTCTAGGTAATCAAATATCTCAATCATCAAATATTCTTTTACTCATTCTAGGCAGTAACTAACAAGATTATTACTGGTACAGATTCAGCAGCAGAGAATCCTAGCAGCTACAGTGAGATACCCGCAAGCTCAGTACCATCTATAAATTGCAGAGCAGGATCCAGTCTATCTGCAGAAAGTGACTTAAAAAGTAATGATGTGACAGATTTATATGCCATTCTAAATGGTTTTGTTTGTATTGAGGAGGATCTTTGGTTTGCAAATGCATGCTATAGTCACCATTGAAGAAGGCTTCAGTTTTTGGTTTTCTAGTCTAGTAGTGTACTCAGCCTTAGAGGATTTAGCTTATTCCCTTGTTTCAGCCATGTTATTTAACAAAGAATGCATTTTTGGATAATAAATTGATAAAGAATATGTGGTTAAAAAAAAAGAAAAAATTTTGAATTTACGTGTAATATTATTTTATTGAAAAATGTATAATTGAAAATAAGAGATAAAAAAATGTATTTTGAATATAATGAGTATCAAACAAGGACCGCTACTTTTTTCTTTGTAAAACTGCCACTTCTAATAAAACCAAAAAGAAGCATGTAAAAAAACTCAACCTTTGATCAAATCTAATGTGTTTGTAAACCCGGTCAAAATTACACTTATCAATGAAAAGCAGGCACGTCAGTTGCTAGATTAGTTCAATTAAAAGTCATTTTCATTATTTATTATAAAAACACTACATCGTCCATTCAAATGTTAGTGAATGAATTTAGAAACGTAAAAGGAACATCACATTGTTTGTTCTGGCTTTAGTTGTGGAAGATGTTTCTCTAAAAGAATATAAAATATTGAAAAGTATTTAATAAGAATAATTTTTAGTGAATGCAATTAGAATTTTTAATTTTATTTGATCTTATTCTTGTCTATTTAAGTAAATTACAAAAGTTTCAAAATATAATGTAGAATTTTTTTTTAAAAAAAAAGGATAAATATATAAAAATTGTGAATAAAAAAAAAAACTCCTTTATAAATTGTCTAAAGATTTTTAAGACAATTTTCATCGTTAAAAGTAAGTTTATTTGAATATTACATGAAGGGCCTCCCTTGGCTTATAAAATATTACTTTTACTGTTGTAATATATATACATAAAGGTTTAGATAAGCATTTACATACACATGATGTAGTGAGATATAATTGTGTCAGAATTTCTTCAGTTTAAAAAAAACAATCTCTGCTCGCTTTTTGACACCTCATCTATATGTAAACCATCCTAGATATTTAAAGATTTGTTTAGAAGGATAATATAAGAATTTGTTGAATTAAAATTATTTTTCCTTATGTTAGACTTCTAACAAATCTAGGATATCTTTTGGCACATTTTTCATAATAAGATTGAATATCTATTAAAATTAGACTTCTAAAAAATCTAGGATATCTTTTGGCGTATCTTTCATGATAAGATTGAACTTCTATTAAAATTGGATTTCTAATAATGTAGGATATCTTTTGTGATAATACATATCTTTTATGATAAGGATGTAATCATAATTATTGTGAAATTTTAGGTAAGGAGTAATTCTTATCTTTTGAAAATTGCTTTACGTACAAATAAGGTAACTAATCAAGATTGAAATTCGAGCTTTGAAAAACTTAATTCCATCTGTGAACCTGTAGCAAGCAGTTTTGCCGTTAAGCAGCAACAATTAGTTTTGCCATTCTCGAAAGGGTTCATACAAACGTGATACTTCATTTAATATATTCAAAAGTAGTCATTCTCTTCAACATATTTGCACAAACAAAATAACGTTCATTAATGTGCAGTCCTATTCATCAATCAAGCTACTTGGTGTGAGTAAAGAATGCTGATTTTTAATCCAAGTAGTGGTACAATAGTAAAGTAGTCATAAAGTCAATACCGCTGGGTTTGATTTCACTTCTACAATAAGTCAAAAGAATAAGAAAATAAGGGAGTTTCTTATATTTCTATTGATTATTTTTGTTAATTTAGCGAAATTACAAAACCGACAAAATTGTATTTTTTTATGGTTTGATTTAGTGGATTACTTTATCTATGGCATGGGAGCTCATTAATGTTTCCCTTTGAGGTTTACTACATTATATCTTATGTTTTGATTTCAATTTGCTATTTAAATTTCGCATCTAGGTAAAACTCACGAACACGACACATCTTACATGTATTAGTCAGAACAGAACCCTGTTAGAAATTGAGTGTAGGAAGTTCGAGTGACTGCCTTCCTTCCAGAACAGAATAGTGAAATTAAAATTTTTAGAATTTACCAAATACAAACTTACAATTCCTTAAAAAATAATATATCATCAAGTAAGATTGAATTAAGAGTCTCCTGGTGCCATTCTTCTTTTATGGGAGAAAATTCGAACTCAAATCGGTTTTCTCCTTTATCAAAAATGTCAATGACTCACTGTAGAAGCTCCTTATGCTCCTTGGAGCTCATCATATATCCTGATTGATTTGCAAGAGGTGTTTCCAGTTTTGGATGTGTTGTTAGTGAAATTTCTTTAGAAATTTGTTCATGTATATGTTGTTTATTTCTGTTAATAAACCTTGCTACTAGGACCATATATGTACCATAAATGTTTTGTTAGTGCTTGTCCAAGAAGCTTCATTCACATGGCCATCATAAAAGCTAGACCATACATATACCATAATCATCATAAATATTTTTTTTTTTCCGAATGTGAAAGCTTAGTTAAAGTGGCATAGAGTGAAGTCTTAACAGGCTGATGACCTAGGTTTGAATCTCCTTTTAGGGGAAGGGATAAATTCCTTTGATTACCTTTAATTTAAGATGGAAAAAAATAAATGATTTTATCATCCTCTCTCAAGTCATGTTTGACAATGTAGTTTTTGTCTAGATCTTCCATAGCATCTTCTTTACCCTGTACATTTTCTTCAAGTACTACACTTTAAAAATCTTCTAAGATATATAGATTAACTTTTTTAATCCACGCTATTTTGTAAGGGCGTTTATTAACTTCGATTTTAAATAATGAAGGTTTATTTCACAAGCATGGCGTTCATCATAGCTATTAGCACTACGACAAGCACTAGCCATGATGACCAAAGCTCGATACCAATTTGACACCAGAAACATAGGGAAGAAGGAGAAGGTAGCACAAGCAGAGGAACTCAAAGATGAACTTGCTTCCTAAGGGATAAGAGATGTAAAATAGTTCACCACCCAACTAAAAGACCTAAAGGATATATAAATCACCACCCTTAAGAATCTAACAAGGGATGCTGGGCTAGGAGAACTTGCCTCTCTATGGAATCCACAAAAAGAGAGAGAGATTTCAAGAGACGGATAAACTCCTCTCGAAAAAATTAAATTTCAAATGCTCAAAAAATTTTCTTCAAATCTTACAATAGTGTAACTTAAATAGTTGAACCTAATTGGAACTTCCTTCCAAGCATAGGTATTTCTAAGCATTCTTCTACAATTTTCAAGACTTTATTAAATTGGGAAAAATGAATTTTAATATTCACTTCACCAAAAGGTCTTCTAGTCAATGTCCACTTAATAAGCTCTCTCAACTTGATGAAAAAAAAAGACTTACTATTTGTGAGAGAAAATTCTGCGAGAATTTTGTACGGTCTTGGCTAGGGACCCTTTGGTATATACAGGGACAATCGCCAATGACTTCCATCCATCATGGAAGTGGATGGCTTTTCTCCTACAATACCTTTCCTCCAATAATCAAATAAGAAGTTATTTAGGATTAACTCACCTTGTAAAATTTAAACTAAATCATTTAGCAAGTGGGTCATTCAATCAATGGTTACATTCCTGTACTTGGTCCACATGCTTAATGGTGAACCTTAAGGTGAGTATTTATTATGGTCATGTGCTAAAACTGCCAATAAAATATTCAAATAAAAATTCACAATGCTAAAATCATGACGGTCCTATTTTAATAATCAAGCATTTCCTTCCTTATTCAAGTACATTCACTTCTAAAGAGTACTTTACTTTATGTATACAGAAATTGTAAATATGTAAATATAGAAGTAGTTGTGAGTCGTGTCCTAATTTAATTATTTTTGTCTTTGTAAATATTGAAGATTTAAATTTAAAAAACACAATACTATATTAAAACATAAATTACACATTCGTGGATTTGTTACGAAGGAGAGCCTAACTAATATAAAAATGACGAGTATTACTTGTTGCACCGCACCTTTCGTACTTACGTGGTCAAAAAACTTTCTCGTAGATAGTATTCTAGTTGTATGTCTAAGTCTAGGAGTACACGTTCAACTTCGAGTGGAAAAATATTATTAAGTGGGAGAATGTGATCGATTAATTCGACTTCATTTGATAGGAAAAATATGATTTTGACCTACGTAACTCTCCAAAAATCAGTTGTGTAATAATAAGTGCATAAGGTGTATAGTGAAATTCCTCAATTGAATCTATTACAAGTGTAGGTGTTATCCTTCAAGTCCACGATATATCCTACGTTTGGTCCACATTTCACCGAGAAGCAAAATTGATCAAGTGATTCCACATATACGTTTTTGTCATCTTGAGAGTCTTGAAGAATTTGTCTTCCATTGTCGAGGTTAGCGTTCTTGTACACATTTTTTATTTCGCATGTCTATTATGAAATAATTCCTCTAGCTTGCTAAGAATGCACTTAATCATAACGAGAATTGGCAACTTTTGATCCTTCTTGAATATTGAATTGAGTGACTCCACATTGTTTGATGTCATCATATTATATTGAATTCCGATAAAATGTGACAGTGTCCAATGTTTAATGCCTAGTTTCGTTGTTAAATACTCATATACATTATGTGATTTACTATCTATGTGCCTATGCATTTATTAAACTCGTCAAAACTATATGCCTCTACAACTCTCCTATATTATGACACGATCCAGTGTCCCTATACTTGGTTTTCAGGTTACTTTATATGTGGTGGTACATATATTAGTCATGACATGCCCCAAGAAAAAGTTAAGCGATATCGTTTATTTTAGTGTTTTCCCAGTCAATTACAAAGGTAAGGTATTTGATTTCCTCAATTAATTGCCTCAACATTCACCATTACATCATTCTCGATATCGACTATACCGAATGTAAGAGAATAAATTTTAATGTTTACATCTTGACATGTAGCAATAATCAACTTGATTTCGTATTTAACTTTCAGTTGTCAGTAATTATTGTGATGAATACCCACTTGACAAGTATTTTCTCGCGCATTCATGCCAACTGCAATTGTCGACTACACATACAATTGTGTTTGTATTCATGTTTGATTTCTTTATTTTAAACTCGAAGTTGTGTTCCAATACAATCATATGCATAGCTTTCTAGAAATCTCTCTTGGTGTCAAACAATCGATTTGTAAATCTTCATTGAAAACCATACGCAAAGAATTAAAAGACCATGTACTTTGTCCAGCCTGTGAGACACTCATGTTTCTGACTGAATAAAGTAATTCAATCCTGGTTTGTTAATGAAATTTCCTCATTGTTTTCAACTACCTTGAGAGGTCTATACGTAACAGTGAGATCATGGTGTA